>JAQZBX010105314.1:0-10863 GCA_029593785.1 Cabassous unicinctus
TTCCATATTCTCTTTGCTTACAGGTTGTCAACCAAAATGATCTTTAACAAAAGGCTACGGCATCAGCCATATCTCTTTTGGTGTATATTTAAGTCAATGTGCTACCTTTCCAGTGATATTTTCCTTAAAGCTCTGTTTTTAATTATAGAGGACCTTCCCACTTACTAATGAAATGCTGTGGGTATCAGTAAGTAGGTAGAGATATGATTTTTCAACTGAGAAAGCCTTCCCCTGGTGCCATAAGGCCACAACATGTTGGCTGCTGTCTAGACTTTTTTTTTTTTTTTAATTATTCTTTATCTACTACAAGGATTTTTTTTTTTTGAAGAAATATAAGGAATACCATGAAGCAATACACTATTACCATCACTCCTTGAGAAAATTCTGTTGAATAGACTAGTGGTTCTGAAAGTATGGTCTCTGGACCAGTTGCATCAGCGTCATCTGGGAACTTGTTAGAAATGCAAATTCTCAGGCCCTACCCCAGACCTACTGAATTAGAGATTCTGGGGTGGGGCCCAGCAATATGTTTTAACAAGTCCTTGGGTGATTCTGATAGATTATAGTGGAGGCTTCTCAAGATGCTGGCTGCTGGTCATAGCAACAGATTCACCTGGGGACCCTCTCCTCTCGAGCCATACTGAATTTGAATCTCTTATGTCAGCGCTTGTAATCTATACTTCTAACTAGCCCACCAGGTGATTCACACACACCCTGAAATTTTATAATCCTTATTATAGGAGTCATCTATATGTGTGTATGTATGTACGTTTTGCATATGTATAAAATGCACACACACATATATGTTTGCTTAGACTTCTTATATGCAGACCTGATGCTTGCATGATTTTCTTTCCTTTCCCCAGAACTATTTTAGAGTAAGGAGAGGAAAAGAGGTGAATATCTTAGTTTGATAAACAATACCTTGTTTAGGTATTCTCTTTTACAAAGATGGAGCAATTGATGGCCCATTAAACCAATCCAAGACATCACGATATTTAAATTAAAAATGCAGTAATAAAGAGGTAATTTAATATGCAATTTCATACATTAATAATTAGCAAAGCATTACTGAACTACAAGGTAAAAAGCTATGGGAACATAACTAATGAACTATCAATGCTAAAGTAGCCTTCATAATAAAATAAGACTTTAATAAATCTTTTATTAAATGGATACAAATGAACCACTTTGTTAACATCTAATAGGTGAGTACTAAGCTACTTAATTCACATATATAAATGAAGAATTTGCAGGCAATTAACTTTATAATTGTCGAAGGTCAGGGCTTCTCAGTGAGTGTTACCGTAGTAGGATTTTAAATGCTGCTACTATACTGAGTCCAGTCTGTGCTTCTTCTTAGCTGCTCTATATTTTTGAAGGAGCTATTATCTTGCTCTGAAGCAGCTAAAGTATATAAAAAAACAAAGGGCAAGCTACAGGCTATCAAATACCCTAAAAGTGAATGATATAAAGTATAAGAAATAGTGAGCTCAAATAAAAGGAATTTCAAGTAGAATTCTAAGCAAGAATTTGGTATTGTATATAGGCACTGACTGTTACTTATAGGATAAGATAATAAAGATATGCTTATAAATTGCAAATGCTCATTTGTATCTTGATGTGATTCTGAGATCTGAAACTCACTGTCTGGTTGTAGACCAGAAGAACTACTCTATTTACAGAGTACAAATGTACAGTACACAATAATATTGATTGTTTCCAGCAACAGCAAATATTAAATTCGTTAGAGAAAGGAAATAAACATTTTTATGGAAGTAAGAAACTGTCTGCTGAAAAAAAATGCTTTTTTAATAAATCAAAATGAAAGCTACACTGAAACATATGGGACAAGGTAGAAAATCTTTTATACCTTCTCCACCAAGTCATATAAACTTTAAGTCTACAAATTACTGAGATTTTTCATGGATTATTGCATGCCATTTTATAATCAACTATTATCAATATGCTGAAAGGAGAAAAGGGGGAGAGACAAAGAGAAAAAAAGAAATAGAAATTTCCATCTATGCATAACTGAGTTTCATATTTTGTGGCCTCCATCTTTTAAATGACAGTTCCGGAAAAATGAGAACTAGTAATATGAGTACAGGTATAAATTAAAATAATTGCCAAAGATGAGCTACTTACTGGATTAAAAAATAGCTAAAGGCAGACACAAGTCTGGATAAAGTTGTTAATATAGCTGAAACAGAGCCAGAGAATCATACTCAATAGGGAACCTTAACTAAAAAAGGAAAAAATCAATGATAAATAAGACTGGTTCTTCACCTCAAGAGTTCCAACCAAGTGAGACTATTAAAGAAACCACAGTAGTAGCGTGTCAGTACACTGTGAGATTTTCACATCACTGCTTATGTTGGTTCACTGAGTACCTGGCAAGCTGAAATACGATTTCCTTTGATTATCAATACTATAAGATGTGAACACTGGATAATGAGAAAATGACAAAACTATATTACAGATTACAAAGTTTTAGCATGACACCAATTTTTAGATGCATTACTCTTTATTAGTGAGAAAAGAACAACTAGTAGATTTTTCCTTCCTATATCATTCATAAAACTATAAAATTGATTCCACTGCTGGTCCATTAATGGTGTTGCTTTGAAATGGAAAAAAACCTCAATAACTATTCATTACGGGAATGATTTCTTAAATGGTCAGAATATAGAGAAATCTGCTATAATCTCACCCATAGCTACTACGGATTTTCCTCCTACCAGCTATTTTCTTTCCTAATTTTTCCCCGACCAAAATTCATCAGTACATTATAAAGAAGAACAAGAACACATATTATCTTTCTCCGAAATTATTCTAAATATCTTCACTACAGGACATAGCTTCAAGGAATAACAACTCTCATACTGAGACTCACAGTTTTGGAGGTTTTAGTGCTATACAACATTTAAAAAATTAAACACATTTCTGATGACTTAAGTTGACATATTTAATGAATATTTGTCAAAATTATTTTGAACTACAATGCAATTATCCATATTCAATTTGATGACTCGACTGGAAAATTACCTTTTTTCTTAATACATTTTTTCCAAATGACAACAGTGAATCAGTGTTGATTAGTTGTTCAGTGTGTGCTAATTAATTACACTGGGTAAATTTAGCTCTGTGCTAATAACCTCAGGAAAAAGAAAATCTGCATACATGACTCTTTTTCTTAAATGAAGAGAAATCTGCTGTTTGCCTACTTCTCTTGTACTTTCTCTTTTAATTTTCTCCCCAAAGAGTGCTCAATATACAAAATAAACAATAAAGCTCAACGACTCTTGGCTGACATTCTAGATAAAAAGATAAGAGATCTCTGGAATCCTGTTCTTAGATCAAGCATACAAAAGAGGCAAAGATTTTTATCATTGGCAACTAATTGTGAGGGCCTCCTGCTAGCTCATCCTCAGGCTGCGTTGTTTTAGATCATGCATTTAATGGCAATAAATTGCAATTTATTAATTTTGAAATGGTTTCTTCATCCAGAAGCTAATTTGAATGCTGAAGTTAGCCAGGGGCTCTACAGGGCAGGGAATTCTGGGGCCATTCTCCCAGGGTATCCAGTGTCTTCTAATTTTTGGTTCTTATGTGTTGATGATTCCTTTCCTCTGAGCCTAATGGAAGCTCAGGGGAGGGAAGAAATAAATAATAACAGGAATGTTAAAGGAACTTGCTTCAAAGATACCAATGGAAAACTGTAAGACACCATACAATTTGCTTTTACAGTATGATAAAAAGGAGACACTAACTTGAGTTTCTGTCCAAAGGTGAAATTTTTTGTACCTCGGAGATAGTGAATAATGAAATGGACTGGCTACAAAAAAAAGGCTTTATTGGTCTATACTTTGGCATGAGCAGATTGCCACCTGTGGCCAGCCTGTGTGAGAAGTCATAATTAAGAAGCTCACTGAAATGCCAGTTAAGTGTACAGAAAAAGCACACTGAACTGTTGAAGCCTCTGGAAGAGAAGAATGAGAGACTCCTATGGGCCAACATACAGAAATGGTAGCAAAATTGCTTCTAGATTACAGACTATTAGTTATATGATTACAAGTAGAGGATAGAAGTTCCAGGGAGTGAGATTTCAGTTCATGTTAAGGATGAACTTGCTAAAAGAACTGCCTAAGAATGAGTAGAATGTCTTAGGAAAAAATGCTGGAAAGAATTTTAAAGGAGAGGTTCCATTTCCTTCATATTATAGGAAACTCTAAAATACCCTTAACAAGTGGCCATCCAACTTGTGCTTAAGTAAGTTTTTTTTTTTTTTTTTTTTTTTTTTTTTTGAGGTGCCAGGGCCGGGTATTGAACCCTGGACCTCATATGTGTGAAGCCAGCACTCAATCACAGAACCACATCGGCTCCCCTGAGTTGGTTTTTTCGTTTGTTTGCTTGTTGTTTGTTTTTTTGTTTTGTTTTTCGGAGGCACTGAGGACTGAACCCAGGGCCTCCCATGTGGGAAGCAGGGGCTCAACCGCTTGAGCCACATCCGCTCCCCTGCCTTAAGTATTATATGTAGGAGTCCACTATGAATTTACAACTTAATGGAGAAAATGTAGTCTGCAAAAGTAGGGATGCCTAGAACCAAGAAAATGCTAAACATGTTTACTGAATCAAGCTATGAGGGACAGAGAATTGCATTTAATACCTCCAACCTTTTCCCACATGCCTGATAAATTATAGATAAGCCCAAACAGTAGAAAGGAAAAGTTTCACTGAAATCATTTATTATCTCTGGTAGGCTATAGAATGTGTGAACAGAATGGGAAAGTTCACTGGCCCAGCAACTATCAAATTGCCGAAAATCCAGACGCATTCTGGGAAATACAAAACACAGATTATATAAGTGTGGTAAATATCTTTCAGCGAGAAAAATGGTTGGACTAGTTTATCTCTAAATTTTAGGCATTAAAAATGTAGTTTGCTGACTACTGTAGAAAATGTACTCTCTGTGCAGGTACGTCGTGTGGTCTTAACAAGCAAATAATCTGAAAGTCTCACATTTGGGAGTTACCTGCTTTCCAGTGGTACATTACTGCCAAGGACCCAGCTGTCCTGCAGCTGGACGGACTCGGGTGTGGTTTGCAGCTCGGCGGGCAAAGCAGCCGGCGGGGCCGGACTCTGGTTCCTTCTATTGGTCAGGGAGTTTCTATTGAGAGAAGTGATGGATGGATGGTGTTGGGCAGAGGACTGCTTATGGGAAGGCGGCAAAGGCTGCAGAGTGGACTGGCCTTGGTTGTTTGCAGGTTGCTCTGAAAAAAAAAAAAAGAAAACTCATTATACATACATGTATGTGTGTATATATATCTATACACACTACCAATTTCTTGGGGATCCACTGTAGATGAATTAGTATTAGAAACTGCATATAAATCCATAGCCTAATAAATTTGCATATTATTCTATTAGCGGATGTTCAATGACATTCTCTAAGAGCAAGTTTACCCTTGATACACAAAGTTCTAATTAATATACAACAGATGGCAAAATTGCTTTTGGTTTTAATTTGTTTCAGATTTTTTTCATCTGGTTTTATTAACACCTACAGAAAACAGCATCTGACAGCTCCCCTAATGTGCCTTTAGATTTCAGCTTTTTTTAACAAACCAACCCTGAAATTAAATGGGTAATTTCAGCAGAACACAAAGGTTTTCAAAATGCATATAATCCCTATAATTATTTAATGGAGTTTTTTTAAGCTTTATTTAACGGCAATAAATTATTACAAGCTAGTTGCTAAACAGCAGTAGACTACTCTAGTTTAGTGCATTTCAAATAAGGCAGATCTGCACTGTGATCTACTAATAGACGCTAAGTATTCTTTAGCAGAAGGTCACTCTGTGAAGCAGATGTTGTTTCATGGATATTTAACAGACTGAATCACATCTGATTACAACGTCAGAAGACTCATATACTTAATGACCGTTACATCCATTAGAACACACAGAGAACAGATTTTCCAATTTCACAGTATGCAGTATAACTACATTTTGGAGTAAGTCATAGGTGACCAGTGAGATGCAAGTCACTATGTCAGTGGTACAAATATTTTGTTCTAAACCAGAACATAAATGATACAGGAAGTTCAAAATATAAAGACAATGCTAGGTCATAACCACGCCCAAATTCCCTGATGCTAAATAAATCATAATTTAAATTTCAAAAATTCATGTAACATCTGAGACCCACTTTCAATGTCATTACCTAGCTTTGGACATGCTAGAATTCACAAATATTATATTTTAGCAAACAGATCACTCCTTAACTTAATGCTACCCTTAAAATGGTTCCACACTCATAAGATGTCAATTTTTGACAAAATTCAGTTCAAAGTGCAATATAATTTTACAATGATTCATTAAATCATGTTATTAATATAAATGCACATATTAAAAGGGAATAGGAAACACAGGGACTTTTATCTACAATGTGAACTTCAGCAATAATGGTTAAGTCAAATAATACAGTCTAACATTGAAATTACGGTTATATAAAAATAAATACCTGATATATAATCATTTGAATACATACTATCAAACTTCTTTAGGGCACAACAACGAAAAAAAGTCCTTTCATAGCACATAAAATCAGTAATTACTGCATGTTTCTAATGACCTCTAATAATCAACATCATATAATTTCAAAACTCATAATTTCTCACCCTTGAAACCAGGGCCAGAGATAATACCTAAATATATGAAAATAGAGCCACTTCCTTGCTCATACTCTATTCCTGAAGATCCCCATACCAGAGTTGCAGTAATCCTGCTTGGCTTATTGTTTTGGTGTTCATGAAAACTGAGTGTCTAAATGTTAGTTACTATGAAATTAATCTTTGAGGGAAGAGCAGGGCTAAAATGACTTGTATAGTTCTAGTTGTATTAGGAAAAAAAAAAGAAATTAACATTTAAAAATTCATGGAAGAATTCAGGTTTGTATAACTCATTAGTTTTGCTCTCCCCAGCATCAGTGCATATGATTAGTATCCCTATAGAAGTCTATAAGGTACATTTCAATAAGCTGCTTATAGAATAACATAACAAGTTACAGTTATGAGGGCCTAGAGCAGTTGGTGACAATGGAATGGAAACAAAGAGAAAAGGGAGGAACATTTCAAAGGGAAAAGTGACAAGCCTGTACCTAAAAAATAGTAGACGGGTGGGTCAGATGATTGCATATTTTTAAGCAGGGCCCCATGGGAAAAATGGTATTATATTCCATACATGTTATCTAGAAGAAATTATATATTTGATATCATAGGACATAGAGAAAAGAACAGTATATTACAAGTCAGAATACCAAAGTCAAGTCCTACTCTTGGGCATCATGATAGCGAGTGTTAGTTTTCTCATCTGGAAAGTGGGAAAAAATATTGCTTCATCTAGGTCTTAGGAACACCTCTATGGATTTAATGGAATCCATTCATCCATCCATCCATCCATCCATCCATTCATCCATCCATCCAACCATTCATTTATTCATGCATTTAATCATCCATCCCACAAACATTTATCAACACTCTATGTTCCAGGAATATGCTAAGGCAATAACTGGTGAAAGCACTGTGTAAAGGATAAAGCATTATGGAAAAATTTCCAAAATAAGTAGTGCTACTGTGGCTTTCCCTAGGCTCACTCATTCACTTAGCAAACATTTCTTGAGAACTTAAAATGTACAAGACAGTATGTTGTTTCCTGTAGTCTACACAGGCTAGTTCAAGGCAGTGCATTGTCTGTTGGGACTTCTTTCGGTTTGACTACACAACCATTTGGTAAAGGCAGAAGACACCTACTGACAAAACAACGTCAGATGGTGAAAACTAGGTTCAGTTTAAAATTTGATGGAACAGAATAAGTGCAGTCTGAGTACATGAGATAGGATGGGTGGCCAGAAATTTAAATTATTCTGCAGACAACAAATAGAAGTAAATTTGAGTATTTAGTTAGGGGTTAATGCTAGCACTAGAGATTCAGGCATATAGGACATAAAGTAGTTAGAATATATATTTATCTATACCAACTTATTCAAGATAGAGTAAGTAAATAAAGCATAGAAAGATAAAATAAAAGTAAATATAGCTAGAAAAGAAGATAGAACAAAGGAAAGATGAAAGTGGAAAAGATAAGCTAAAGCCAGATTTAGGGTTAGTGGACAAAATGCATGCTGTATAGTTTGATACATTTTTAATGGTGGGATACAAATCTACCCATAAATTGTCTTCTTGCCAACATAAGGAGGGAAACATGATCAGTTACATGGCTTAGAGTGTTTTAAGGTTAAAATTTTTGCTTAAGAAAAGCATAATTACTACTGATACTGAAAAAATTAATTCTGTAGATTCTCACATGAAAAATAAAGCCTGAATATCTAGGGAAATTTTTTTATGTCCAAGTTTCAAAATGGACACAAGGAACAGAGAACAGGGCCTAGACTTGGAGACTAGAAAAGCACTTAAGAATACCAAACAGGCAGGCAGATCCACACAAGAACAACTGGGACAGCAACTGTAGCCCTTTACTTTAAGTTCATCCATTCATACAAGGCTTTGCACAAATTTGGTAAAAAGTTTTTGAGTTCTAGTTGGGACAATCAGACCTTACATCCCATAGTCACCAGGCTTAATGTTCCTGAAACAGAGCTTTGAACATGTCCTTTTACTCCTGAAAAACTCCAAATGATTTCCTAGTGCCCGTAAGACATTAAATGAACTTTAAAGGCAAATGTGTATTTGTTCAAAGGTAGCACCCCAAAATATTTTTTCCAACACTGTTCACCCTGTAAGTCCCATTCATCTACTCTTTGTTCTAGTCAAGTTTCTCTACTCTACTATACATCTGACACCTTTCCACTTAGGCTTAGGTGCTTCTACATGGAAAAGCCTTCCCTTCATCTTTCTATATCCAAATCCTACTTAGCCTTCAAACCCTAGGAAAGCTGGCACCTCTTCTGCTTTCTTCAGGTAGATATAGTTCATCTCTTCTTGGAGTCTTAGAGTATTTTATCTGTTCCTTTCCAAGGCTCTTTTGACTTTTCCCTCTGTATTACAGTTAATTTTGTAAATCTCATGTCCCTGTTAAACTCTCTATCGGCAGACTCCACGTCTAATTCATCTTTGAACCCCTCAGCATCACACAGCAGTAGATACTCAAATATTTGTTGATTGCATGACTATTTGGGAAGAAGTCAATGAAGAGCGTATTGAAGTGGTAAAAAGTGGAGCCTGCCCACATTGACTTTAATTGTAAGGTAATTGGCAAACGTCTTTTTCCCCCTCAAGTAAATTCTTGGTTCCTGAAGGGCAGGGATTCTTACTTAAATTTTTTTGATGATCTCAGTTCCTTCACCAAGCCTTGCACTTCAAAGACTCCTAAAAATATGCTGGCTGACCGATGACATTTCTGCAATAATAGCACCTTCAGGGGTCATCTCGGCCAAGCAGGGCACCATATGACACAAGAGATTGATTTTTAGGAATATTTCATTGGAACTGACTGTAGCAAATGTTCTGACTTTTAAAATTTACCTTTTAACATGTACGCATAATGGAAAAATATATAAAATACAAAAAATCTAAACATATAAGCTGTGGAAGAATATATAAAATATATATTATAGCTTACTAAACATAGTGCATCTATCTTGTATTTAAACACTTATAATCTGAAGTGCTCCAAATTAAATATTTTGGAAAAGATGCAGATTATTTTTTCAAAATTTTCTATTTTACATTTAAAAAACCCCAAACAGAATGCTTGGTACCATGCTCACCAGAAATTATTTACTATATCTAACCAGTGCCTCTACTGAATTCACTCTTTCTGCCTTTTTTTTCCCTTCAAATTCTGACTGCTCATATAACTTTTATGAAAGCCTAACAGTTGCTAGTTTTTATTTGATGAATTGAATGAAAATTACAGAAGAAAATGTAAACTTCATATTATATGAATAATAGAGTTTAAATAGAAAATACTTCAGTCATTTTGCCCAACCCTTTGCCACCAGAAAACCTAGCTCTTCAACATTTTCCACTTTAGATCTATTAGCATGGGTTAATAACTTGGGTCGTGGTATATGCTGAATAAGGTTTGTTGACTACTAGCCCATGAAAGTGCTAGGAGCCACAGAAGCTATTTGATAAGGTAGATTCCAGTTTAAGCAACGTACAGGTCCCCAAGCCCAAGCCAAACGGAAGGCATAATAACTGAGCTCTTTGGAATGATGACTTTGAACTCTCTGCATGGGGAAACACAAAAACTTCTGACAACTGAATAGCGTCTCTGCTGCTAGGAACAGTGAGGTGAAATGAAAGGTGCCACAGTGACAAATGACAATAAATATGGGATATGCCATCTTTTTCTGAAAAAGTTACTTAATCTTTCTGAGCTTCATTTATTTTATAGAGTTTATTTAAGGGATGGAAAAGATATAGTGCCTGACACACAGTAGGTGCTTAATAAGTACTGTTATGAAGGGAAGGGAAGAAACAACTCACTTCACAGCAAAACATGATAAGAAAAAAACAGGATAATTTAAGAGCCATATTAGCAACTAATACCATCATCATAACAAATATTGTACAATCGAATATATCTGAAGAGGAAAAATTTTTGGCTTAAATGGGGAAGAAAATTAGAATCAGAAATATCTTAGGAATCAAAAATAAAATAATCTTGCCAGCTGCCAGAGAAGAGGGAATCTGATTTCGAGGTCAGTGAGTTAGGGTGAGTCCGTTTTCCTGATCTAGTATGACCAGAGAATCGTGCCAAGAAAATAAAAGGAACACTTTCGTTTTGAATATATCTGGGTTTATTTGCTAGCTTGACCTTTTTTTTTTTTTTTTTA
>JAQZBX010105315.1:0-10863 GCA_029593785.1 Cabassous unicinctus
AATATTATGTGTACAATGCATATGTTTTTAATTTATTTTGCTTGGGATTCACTGAGATTTCTGTAACTGAAAATTAATATCTTTCAGTGATTCTGGAAAATTGTCAGACCTTAAGGTTTTTTAAATATTTTTATTCCCCATTTTCTCTGGATGTTCTATGAAATTCTGATTAGAATATCTTTCATGTATTCTTTTAAATCTCTTTTTGTTTCATACGCTGTCAGACTTACACTGTTTAGTTTGATATGTATTATTTTCATGTGTAGCATTAAGCAAAATTATTTAAGGTTAATAATTTTTTGTTTATTGGATTTTACATGATTTGATTATTTCCATTGACCCTCAGGGCAACCTCAATGTTCCAAAGCATGAGTTGTGATATATCAACTTAATTTCCTTCATGTAAACAGCCCATACATAATCCATGTAGTTTGGTGGGTTATTTTTGCACAGTTCTATTTGGTTACATTTTTAAAATAAAATCTCTACTTGAATAGGATATACACAGGATATACTTAAAAATTTCCTACCAAGAAATCTTGGGATGTCATTTCTTGGCATTATTCACTTTACAGCCACTTGAGGATCAGAGTGGATGGATCTGCGGGCCCTCAGATTTCAAACACCCGCTAATTGTGAGAACTAAAGGTGAAAATCTTATCCATTCTTAAAATGACCACTTTTAATAAAAATACAGATCTTAGGATATGTATTATTTTGGTAATTATGATATGTATATAAAATGTTCTCATTTTTATATTCAAAACTGGCATTGTACCATAAAAAGAAGTAAAGTCAAATTTAGTTAACTATTTTAATTTAATTTCTTTCCTAGAACAACATTAGATTACAAATATTTTAATCCATGAAATATCCTTACAATAACAATCAGGCCAATGCTTGCTTGACCAAACAATGGGATACTATAACCTAGCTAAGGTCACACATGAACTTAACTATAATACCAGAAATTACCAAATTGTTTCCCTTACTGGCTATTTTGCATTCTAGTAAGCAATGTATAAGATTTCCTGTTGCTCCACATCCTTGCCAATATTTACTTTTGCAATACTGTTTAATTTTAGTCAGTTTAATAAGTGTATAGTGACATGTCATTGTAGTATCATTAGCATTTCCATAACTTCTAACAATGCTAAGTACCTTTCATGTGTTTATTTGTCATCTCTATTTCTTCCTTGATGAAGGGTCCAGTGAAATCATTTCTCTTCTTATTGGCTTGCCTTCAATTTCAATATTGAGTTGTAGGTGTCCTTCACATATTCTAGATATGTTCTTTATCAATTATATGTTCTTTGATATTTTCTTCCAATCTGTGGCTTATATTTTCAGTTTATTAGTAATATTATTGAAGAGCAGAAGTTTGTAATTTTGGTGAATTTCTGCTTATGTTTTTGTTTCTGGTTCATCATGTTTGCCTTATCTAAGAATCTTTGCTTAATTAAAGTCACAAAATTTTTGTCTTACCAATTTTGCCAGAAGTTTATAGTTTTCAGTTTTACATTTAACTCTATTGATGAGTACAACTACCTGTGTAGGCCTTTGGACACCATCGTGCATGAAAGAGACAATCTCAAAGGTTACATATTTTACAATTCTATTTATATAACTATTCTCCATTACTAAATTATAGTGACATATAATAACTCAGTGGTTTTCAGGGGTGAGAGCCAAAAAAGTTTTAATTATAAGGGAATTCCAAGAGAATTTATTTGAGAAGCTTAAACAGTCCTATATCTTGATTGTGGTGATTACAAGAATCTATTCACATAGAATTATGTTTTCAGTGAGTTTCAAATATAAAGAATAAATTTGGTTCCTGCTGTTTTATCTAATCCAAGCACCTTTGTTCAAGAATTGGTTGTTATAGTTTTCTAAGACAGCTGTAAGATATTATCATAAACTTGGCAGTTGAAAACAACATTTTATTTGTTACTGTTCTGGAGGCCAGAAGTCAAAATCAGGTTCACTGTGCTAAAGTCAAGATATCAGCAGGGCTGATTTCTTATTAAAGCTCTAGGGTAGAATACCTTTCCTTTCCTACTCCTGCTACTAGAGGATATTCTTGACTGGTGGCCACTTTCTCCTTCTTCAAAGTTCATCACTCCATTCTCTGTTTCCATAGCTAAATGGCCATCTCTGCTCTTCTCGTGGTCAAATCTTCCTCTGCCTTTCTCTTACAAGGATAATTGTGATTATAGGTAGAAGTAACCAGAGTAATCAAGGATAATCTCTCTACTTCATGATCATTTGCTTAATCTATCAATTCCTTTTGCCTCACAAGTTACCATTCTCAGAAACGAGGTTTAGGCCCTAGATATCTACAAGGGTGCATTATTCAGCATATCAAAATCTGCCCTCTGGACCCCAAACATTCACATCCATTCCTCAGGCAAATTACATATACCCCATGCCAACATCCTCAAAAGCCCCAACCCAGTACATCATCAACTCAATTCTAAAATCTCATAAATATGTTATCAGCTCAAAAGTTTTAAATCTCGTTATCCAATACATCCAATGTTATATATGAGAGACTATGGGGTTAGATGTGGGGTGGGATGAGGAAGCTCTCCTCTCATCTCTCGACCTGTGAAACTAGAATACAAGTTATTTGTTCCCATAACACAATGGTAGAACCAGCAAAAGGGATAAAACTTATACACATTCCCCAGCAGGAAGTGAGCAAATGGAAGGAAAAACAGGAGGCACTGGTCCTAAGCAATTTTCAAAACGTATCAGGAAAACCTCATTAAGTGTCAGGTCTGGAAATTATCTTTTGGGCTCTCAGTTTTGCCATCTAAGCCCATGACGCCACCTCTGGGGTCAGACTCTAACCTTACAAGCATCCTTCCTTTCTTATAAAGGGTTGCAAATGTTTATAGATGACTAAATTTAATAGCCATATTCCAGCTTTTAGAAGTCTAGGACACTGACAGCTGTCTCTCATTTCACCCCATCTTAGTCCCTTTATTCCAATTTTGCAGTATCTCCACTGGTATAACATTCTAAAAAAACTATGAGTCTGTGAAGTTTAGACAGAGAATCAGTTGATTAAACATGAGGATTTTTAAAAAATATGTCCTAGGTAATCTCATCTCTACTCTTGTCTTCTACTAGATGGCTAAGGGCATAAAGGAGTCACACATCTACTCTCCTCAAAACGATTGTGATTTTTGCATATTCAATTCTGATCCTTATGATTGCATATTCTAAACTTTTGATCCTTCTGAGGTATGGGCCAAAAGTTGTCCACTCACATTCTTGGTTTTCTCTTTAGAATGCTAGCATCCTTAGCTAAGAGGAGAATTTTCAAAATCATCAAGTCCTTGTCTATTTTGCTTACTACTTGTCTTAGTTCCCTAGGCTGTTTAAACAAACACCATGAAATAGTTTGACTTAAACTATACGAATTTATTTGCTTATGGTTTTTAGACCTAGTAAACATCCAAATCAAGGTGTTTTTGTTTGCTATAGGGCTGCTAAGGCAAAATACCAGAAATGGGTTGGTTTTTATAATGGGAATTTATTTGTGGTAAAAGCTTACAGTCTGAAGCTGTGAAAATTTCCAAATCAAGGCAACATCAGGGATACTTTCTCTGAAATGGTTGGCTGCTGGCAGATTCTGGACTCCTGCCATGTGACAAGGCAAAATGATGGGTTGGCTGGCCTCTCTCTGCTTTCTCCTCCTGTATCACTTTCTCCTTGAGATCACCTGGGGAACCAGGAACATGGCTAATCTTTCTGCTCTCTACTTTGGGCTGCTCTTTGGACTTAGCCTCATAGAGACATCATTGCTTCAGCTTCTGCTGCTCTGCTGATACCAGCCTCTGGCCTCTTTCTCAGTGTCTCAGGACCTCTTTGTCTTTCTGAAGCTGTATGCAACCCAGGACTCCTCTATCTTATTGCAAGGTAAAAATGGCAGCACTCTTTCTCTTTGTCTCTCTGCATTTTTCTCCCATTTATAAAGCACTCCAGCAAGAGGGTTGAGGCCTACCCCAGTTCACCCCTCTCTGAAGTACCCCAATCTAAAGCCCACAACTGAATCCAAAGCAATCAAAAGGCCCCACACCCACAGGAATGGATTAGTTCCAAAGAAATGATCTTTTCTGGGATTCACAAAACCTTCAAACTGTCAAACAAGGTGATGCTCTTCCCATAGCCCTGGTGAAGCTGTCAATGATTTTTGGTTCTTCTGTCACATGGTAAAGGCACATGGCAGTATCTACTGGTCTCACCCTATTCTTCTGAGTTTTACAAGGAAAATTAAAACCTTTGAATTTAATACAATCAAAGGATATCAGACCCAGAGGAACAGATTAATTTACAAACATAATCATTCTCTTTTTGAGATTCATAAGTAATCTCAAACTGCCACAATCTATGTAGGTACATGGTATGCAATACCTAACTTTCAATTGCCAAAAATTATAATAATTTCCTTCTGCACTAATTTACCACAAACTCCATCTTCAATGAGCATCACTCTAATCTCTGACACAGATCATCACCCTCTCTTCCTCTTATAAGGCACTTACGACTACTTTTAGGGCCTACCTATGTAATCCAGGATGATCTCCCCATCTCTAGGTCTTTTAATTAATGTCTTTTTAATGTCCCATTTGCCTTATAAGCTAATATTGCCAGGATCAGGAATTAGAACCTGGACACCCTTAAATACCATTCTTCTATCTAGCCCAGATGTTGTAGACCACTTGTGTTTAATTATGGATTAGTATGTTTGGATTTAAAACTATCAACTTACTAGTTGTTTTCTATTTGTTGTATATTTTCTTTGCTCATTTTTCTTTTGTTTCTGCTTTTCTTTGTATGAATATTATTTTGTGATTTCATTCTCACTCCCCTATTGGCTGATATTTTTATGCCTCTTTTTTATTTGTTTGTTGTTTGCTCTAAGGTTTCCTATGTATTTTTTGACTGATCACAATCTAACTTCAATAGTATACCATTTCATGTAGTTTAAATAACTTACAACAATGTGCTTCCACTTGCCCACTCACATTCTTTGTGGTATCAATGTCATACAATTTATCAATCTATGTATTATTAACTCAATAGTTCATTTTTGTTTTGACCAATTTTTTTTTATTTTTAAACAATTAAATTAAGAAAAATGTTTTCTGTATTTCCCTTTATTTTTACAATTTTTTTAAGCTCTTCATTTTTTTGTTTGATCGAAATTACTACCTGATACAATACATCCTCTGCCTGAAGAACTTCTTTTAAACTTCTATATAGCTCTATTCCTAAGGAATTGAATTAGCACATTTATTATTTCTATTAAAAATACTTTGTTTTGCTTTCATTTTGAAAGGTATCTTTGCTAAATATAGAATTCTGGGTTGTGAAGTTCTTCTTTCAGCAATTTAAAGATGTCACTCCATTGTCTGTTTTCTGCAGATCTTGATGAAAAGATTGATGGATTTACTTTTGTTGTTCTCTGTGTTTCTATTTTCATTCTAATCATAAGATTTTATGTATGTTTTTAACACTTTTGTTATGATAGAGTATGCTTTTTGCTTCTTCTGTATGTTTTTTAGGTATTTTCTTGCTTTGTATTATTGGGGCTTTTTATATCCATGATATATCGACTTACTTCGTTGCTACTGTCTCATCAAATAGATTTTCACTTCTCATTATGTGATTGCGATACCTATATCTTAATCACGTCTTAGTGCCCAAAATCTCTTGAATCTTCTGTTCTGTTTTTGTTTCTCATTCTGTTCTTGTTTATATTTCTATATGGGCATTTATATTCACTGATTTTCACGTTCATTGATTCTTTTTCAAGTACATTTAATTGGATTATATGTTCATCAATGAAACCTACATTTCTATTATTGTGTTATCCTTGCATTTATATTTCAGCCTTTTTATCGTTTATAACATTGTTTAAGTTATCTATTTCTCATGAGTATTGTCCACCATAAGATTTTAATCATGGCTATTTTAAAGCCTTTGTGTGATATTTTGAATGTCTGTTTTATATCTGAATGTGGTTTCATTGAATATTTTATCTCTTACAATATTTCCCTTGTTTCTTTTGTGTATCTCATATTTTTTATTGAACGTAAACAGCATATGTTGCATAAAAGAAAAGACTGAGAAAATAGTATGTATGCCCAGAAATGCACATTGTTCTTCTCTCAGAATATTCATGTAGGCATTAAGACAAAATAACCAGAAATTTATTTGGGTTCAGTTTTGTTGTTTTCTTTACTTACAGTACACCAAAAAATAATATTTTAAAATCTTCCACTTACTGGTTGATATTATTTTGTGCTTAGAGGGGGACCTCAGGTGCCAGAGGGTTTTTCTCAGTCTTACTGCTCCACTCTGAACTTTCAACTCTGCTATAGAGGTCTTTCATCCTGCTTTCTCCCCTGCCCCAGTGGTAGAATGATATTGCTTGTTACCCTATTCAGGAATTATGTTAACAGCAGAGGATTGTCTTGATTGTCATAGCCACCTTCAGTCTTAGGCAAATTATGAATGCCTGGGACATACAGATGTAGCTTTCTCATATTCCTGCCCATTTTCTCCATTGGCATACAACTCTGCCTTGTATCTGTGGATGTTAATTGGTAAAAAAATAATTCTGTCCTCCCATAATGATAGGCCACATCCTTTTGGTTTCAGTGAAAAATCCTGATATCCTAGATATTTTCTGACTAACACAAACGGGCAGAGATTCTTTGATTCTACTCCTCCCAGCAGTGAATCTCTGCCTGGGAAATGGGGTGAAAGATTTTGCTACCCTACCTCAATGGCACAAGGCATTTAGATACTGTTTTAAAGTGAAGACTCTACCCTGTCACACAACTGTAACTGATCACCTAAGAATACCAATTTTACAGAGGACCTCATTCTTTTCTCCTGCCATATTCCAGTTTTTTTTTTTTTTTGGTTTTCTTTTTTGAGCCAGTGGTATGTCATTTCCACATGAGCAGGATCATGCAAAAGAAGCAAAACTTTCATGACTGGCAAATGAAGACTCTATTATCAAATGAACTGCCTAGATTAATGACTCAGTATATCCCAAATGCATGGCATCCTTTATTTGAATATTAGGCAAAGATAGTAACATATGGGAGTGAATATATAATTGGTTATGATCAAAATATGCTGACATTAGTAAATTGAATCAGTTATAAATAATTTCCAAGCTCTTTCAACCTCATTTGTTTTTATAAATATGGTATCTAGATAAGTATTGCCTGTGTTTGAATTCCAGCTCTACCACATGCTAATTCTGTGATTGTCATCAAATTAGGAGGATTTTTTACACTTGGTTTCCACAATTGCAAAATCAGAATAATAAAGGCAACCTATATAGTCATTTTCTTGTATAAATATGATACTACATACTCTAAAATTATTAGCTAAGCTGATGATTTCCTTATACTCAACAGTAGGGCTTATCAAATTTTGAAATAATGGAACAAAACTCAAATTAAAAATTGAACATTATAGAAAAAGGGATATTCAACAAAGTTGTGAAACAATTTATTTCACAGATATACCTGAATATGAGGTGTCTCTTAAATACAACAATTGCCTTTAAAACCTTATGTATATGGAAACAAATAAATAAACAGAAGTAAGTGCATGTGCCCAACAATTAGTAATGATATTCCTTGTTGTGTGAAATTATTGTTTTGTTATTTTTCATGCTTATTGAGTTAGTATATATTAGTATACATTGATATTTTTAAATTATATTTAAATTTTATGAAATGCTTATTAATAAGTATTGCACTTACCAGTATGTATGGCTAAGTACACGGAACAATAAGAGGAACTAGATTTATCTTTTGGTGTATACAGTGTGTTCTTGTATCTATAGGCAATATGAGAAGACTCGCTATCAAGAAATGAACTTTATGTTTATGGCAATTTGATTAATATGAATACGTGTTAAAATATAAGCAGGGAGCAGAAGTGGCTCAAGCTTTTGAACACCTGCTTCCCACATGGGAGGCCCCAGGTTCGGTTTCTGATGCCTCCTAAAAAAAGAAAAAACAAAAGCAAGAAAAATAATCTAAGAAACCAACTCAGGGAAGCCAATGTGGGTCAGCAGTTGAACATCAGCGTCCCACATAAGAGATTCCAGTGTGAACCCCGGCCCCCATTACCTCAAAAAAAGAAAAAGCAAATCTCAGGATAATAAAAGGCAAAATTATACTAAAAGTGACTTTAAGAAATTTTATCTTGCTGAATTATTTCTGGTGTTATGAAAAGCTACTGAAAATACACAGAGGTGGTCAAAAGGGAATCCTCAGAGGACAGTTTACTGGTAATAGGTGCCTGGGTGGGAAAAGGGGCCCAAAATAGTAAGAAGTGCAAAGAAACTAGAGAAGGCTTCCAATCTAGTCTTTTATACAGTTAGGTGAGAAACACCTTGTATCCTCATATTTTTAAAAACAACATAAATTCCATTCATCCACAATTGCCATCTTGGACAATATAGTAGCTTTCTGGAAAGAACTTCCATCCTCCCATGCAGACCCAAGCATTCATTGTTTTAAAAAATGGTTCAGGCATAGATTTTTAAGGCAATCAGATTTCCTGCATTGCTTAGCTGGTTTGGAATTCTAATTCTTTCCTTCCCTACTTTGACCTGGATGTTCTTCATATAATATGCTCTTTTCCTCCTCAAACTATGCCTTCTTCCTTTGTATTCTTGCAAAAATATCTTTCTGTTAAATTGTCCATTTTGTGAAATCATTATCTTGGTATTTCCCTGTATTTTACTTACTAGGTTTTAAAACTGCCTTTCTGAGGATCCCCTGATGGACCCTTCATTTTCAACTGTCCTTTGTCCTCTGGATGCTCCCCCTATGATAGCCCTAGATCTCTCAAAATCTAAATCTCTCAGTTAGTGCTGTGGCACCTCCCTCCATTCCAAACATCTCACCTTCCTCATACACAAAACAAACAGCCTTATTCTAAGTTCCAATTCTCTGTTCGTTTGGGCACTTAGTGATTCCAGTTTTTGTGGCTCACTCTTCTCCATAACAAACACAAAAAAAGATTGTATGTAAACCAATTAATGCAGCCAAATACTATGCAAGGAAAATGGTTGAATTAACAAGGTCATTTGATGTTTGTTCTGCTTCTATGACAACATAAAACTGAACTATCCTTCCTCACATCAATCTAGTAGATCTTTGAGTTGTTAAATTGTGTTTCTGCATCCAAAATGAGGAGCAGTCAGGGAATTCTCTTATAGGCAACTCATCAGCTATCTACCTGCAATAACCTAGTTACCATCACCCTCTGTGTTTCATTGACTGAAATTGAAGATATTTTCACAAGGTCCTTTTCAAAGCTGTTTTCATTTCATAGTTTTTCAGGCTATAGATGAGGGGATTTACTAAGGGAGTAACCATACTGTACTGTATAGAGAGGATCAACTCCATTGGAGAACCTGAGGTTGGCATGATATAGCACAGAAAACCTGAGACATAAAATAGGAGCACTACCGTGAGATGGAAGGAGTAGGTGGAGAAGGCCTTGCTTCTACCTGAGGAGGAGCTGATGCCCAGGATGTTAGAGACAATGCGTGCATAAGAGTAGAAGATCAGGAAACTGGCTCCAATTCCACAGAGGAGACAGGAGCAAAGCAAGGCAGTAAAACTAGGATAGACATCAGAGCAGGAAAGAGGGAACACAGAGAGCAGATCACAGCTGTACTGGAGGATGGTATAATCTCCACAGAATTCGAAGTTCATAGCTGGAAGAATGTTGAGGAGTATGCTCAAAAAGCCCAAGCTCCAGGATCCCCAAACCAGCCCCTTACACTGTAGGTTGTTCATCAACTGACCATAGAGCAGAGGATGATAAATAGCAGCAAAGTGGTCATAGGCCATGACTGTCAGCAGGCAGATTTCAGTGACCACACACAAAAACAAACAGAGGACTTTATCCAGGCAACCCTTCACAGAGGTAGTTTTCTTCTCAAACAACAGATTCTCCAGGAGCTTTGGCACTGTGACAGAAGAAAAGCAAATATCCAGAAAAGAGAAGTGACTCAGGAAGAAGTACAAAGGGGTATGGAGGTGAGAACCTGCCCTGGTCACCAGCAGCAGTATCAGGTTCCTGTCATGGTCAGGAGGTAAATTTGAAAAACAGCACAAAGAAGAGAGCCTGGATGTGTGGGGTAACAGAAAGACCCAGGAGGATGAACTCATTGATGGTGCTTTGATGCTCCAAGCTAATTTAGAAAGGGTTTTTACTAGAAACAAAAATAGTAGCAACCGTGAAATCTCTTGGCCATACTCAGTATCAGAGCATGGGGGTCTCATCCCAATTAGTTTATATTTCACATCTCACCCTAAGTTTCTTTTGTATCTTTTTTCCTGGGTTGATGAGCTGCTTCAATCCTTAACCCTGGTTTAACCCTGCAAGTATAATAGCTAATGGCTGATCTTCTTTCTCTAAGTTTGCTTAATAAAATTGCAAACTTTCTATGTCCTGGATCATTATTAATTTAGTTTTGTTTTTTGTTTTTTCTTTTGTAACAGAACTCATGCTTAGCAATATTCCCTATGCATTGCAGATATTAGTAGAATTCTAAGGTCTTTCCTGTTACTTGTCTTTTATTCCAATTCAAATCCTTTCTGATGTGTATACTAAGATATTTTTGTCTTCATTTAGTTTCATGCATGGCATTTGCACTCTAGGACAAAATTGATATATGTAGCCATGGACATGTGTGCACACACAAGCCTGTGATTTCTTATGTTCCTATGTTAGATGTTGGGGTAGAAAAAATAATTGACAAGCATACTAAATCTGCAACTGTCTAAATTGCCAATTTCA
>JAQZBX010105316.1:0-10863 GCA_029593785.1 Cabassous unicinctus
AATAAAACATAATTCCTCAAAAAAAGGTTAAATAGTCCAATATGTTTACTAAAGATATTTCAGTACCAGTAAAAATTATGCAATACACACATCCCTCAACTAATAATCCACAACATTTACATATATGTAAAAAGTGCTTTCATAACTATTACCACCTAAAATGTTGTATTATACAGTTTTCACGAATGTGTTCGTTGACTTCTAACCTCTTTTCTTCTTTAGAATTACCCTAAATTTAAAACTCTTTCCTTTTTGCCTCCTTCTTCAACCTCATAAGCCTCACTTTACCTTTGTTGCAGCTAGGACATAGTCCTTTTTAATGATTCCACATTTATTCTCAAAAGCATTTTTCCCGGACTCTTCTGTTAATCGATGAACACGCAGTAAACAATTCAGTTGTACCAGTAAGTCGCCACTCCTCTCCAGAGAAAGCTGAGGCTTCTGTCGCTTGAAGACAAGCTTTAGTAAGTCAGGGGGGTGCTCACCGTTTTATCTGCTTCCTCTGAGGGATTGCGGTCTACAGCGCCATCCTGTCCCTTGGGCACCAGTTACTGCGACTTCTGAGATCCCCTCATGTCCGCCTCCTCCAGGACACCCGGAAGGAGGACCCAGCTCCTCCGAGGCTTCTTCAGGCTCATAAACCGCCGCCAGCAGAGAGCACCGGACGCTCGGTAGTGCCTGGATTTTTCCATTTCATTTAGGTTATCTAGATTGTTGGCATACAGTTGTTTATAGTATTCACTCATAAACCTGTTTATTTCTGTGAGATTGGTAGTAATGTCTCCATTTACTTTATGATTTTAGCTATTTTTGTCCTTTTTCTTTTTATCTTTGTTAGTCTAGCAAAAGGTTTGTTACTTTTCAAAGAACCAAACTTTGGTTTGTTTGTTTTTTGTTTGTTTGTTTTTTTGCTTATTCTCTATTTCATTGACCTCTTATATGATCTTTCTTCTGCTCACTTTGGATTTAGCTTGCTCTTCATTTTCTAATTCTACCAAGAATTATGTTAGGTCTCTGATTTGATATCTTTCTTCTTTTTTTAATCTAAGCATTTAGAGCTGTAAATTTCCCTCTCAACATTGCCTTTGCTGCAATCCATGAGTTTTGGTATGTCTTATTTTCATTTTCATTCGCCTGAAGATATTTTCTAATTTCTTCTTGTGATTTCTTCTTTTATCCATTGCTTAGTTAAGGGTTAATATATAAGTGCCCATCTTGTCATAGTGTGTTATATCAGTGGGTGGAGACCCACACAATAAACAAATAAATATTAAACTCCCATCCTGGGGAGTCCTGATATATTCTCAAATAGAGGATGAAGAGACTCTTGAGAACATAGGTAGTGCCTAATAAAACACACACACACACACACACAAATATGTCAAACTCCCAATATTAATGCAAGTAACTATAAATTTTTTTCTTCAAAAAATGAAACTTAGTGGTTACCATAAGTTCTGAGGGGAAGGGGAAGGAAGAATAGAATAGATGGAATATGGTGCATTTTTTATGGCACTATAAATGTTCTATATTATCTTGCAATAGTGGAAATAGACAATTTGAAATTGGTCAAATTTATAAAAGTGCATGGTCCAAAATGTAAATCATAATGTAAACCATTGACCATGGTTAGTGGCAGTGCGTCATTATTTGTACATCAGTCATAACAAATGTACCGCCTGGAGGTAAAATGTTATTAATAGGGGAGAGGGGGTAAGGAAGGCCTTGGGTATATGTATGGGAATGGCCTATATTCTGTACATGACTTTTCTGTAACTTAAAGTTTCTTTGACGATAAAGTGAAAAAAATAAGTCACTGGGAAAATAAACAGGAGAAAATGACACTGTACATACAAGACAACAGATCTTATAGTGATGAAACATAATGTCTAAAAGGATTTTTTTCAATTAAAATTTTTTTTAATTTTATTTGTTATTTTTAAAACTGTCATTATTATTTCATATTCTTATTAGCTTTATTTGATTATTTTGTTAGCTTCATTTTTGGAGAGGTTTTGGATCATAGAAGGGTCACAACTGTGACAAGGGAGTATTATTGTTGCAGGGTGTCAGTGATGAGGGATGCATGGGAGGGGGTTCACCTGGGGCATACCTTTAAGGCATATGAATGTGTTTAAGTGTTCATGGGGCATTGTCGGGGTGGGGGGAGATCCACACAATAACTGAAAAAATAGTGAATTCCCATCCTGGGGTGCTCTGCCACATTCTCTAATGGGACAGCAAGAAACCCCCGAGTACAGAGGTGGTGCCTAGTGAAGGAAGATGGACCATTGCAATGGGCCTTTGATATTGATGATTGTACTTATGAACCTTTTCTTTTGAATTTGATACTTAGCTTAGTATATGTTGCCTAAGCCATACCTCCTGAGGGCCTACTTGTTGCTCAAATGTGGCCTGTCTCTAAGCCAAACTCAGGACATAAATGCATTAACTTCATGTTTGGGATATGAATCCTGGGCAAGAGATTCCCTGGCACCAAGGGATTACTACCAAGTGCCAACTATCAATGCTCTTGGAAAAAGACCATGACCAAAATAGGTAAAGGTTAAAAACAAATGACTTTTTTGGTGAAGAGATTTCAAAGTGAGTCGGGAGGTCATTCCAGAGGATATACTTATGCATGTCTCAGCAGGAGCTCATTGACTACCACAGTAAATATTGCCTCAAATAGCAGGGCTCCTGAGGGCTCTAGAGACATCCAGACCCTATGGGCAGGGCAGAGCGCTCAGGAGTTTGGCACCCTGCCAGTGGGCCCTACTTTGGAATTTATGCTTCTCAAAGTGACAGAGTTGGACTCATTTGTGGTGACCCTACACATGATCTTTCTGCCCCTTCCGTTTGAACCTATAGTTAGTACAATACTTGAGAGGTGTATGTCCAAGAGACTTAAATCTTTGGTCTGTCCATGTGCCAATTGGGCCCTGAATCTCAGCAGAGTTGCAACACCTACTCACCAGTACATTGGACTCACCCAGGACAACTAACAAGGAGATGATAATGGACAGTGCCCATCCCAAGGAACAGAGAGTGTCTGCAACTGCAAACAAGATAGTTCCATCATTCTGTCGTATGTGATCTAAGCCCCCCTATCAATTAGAGCCAGAGTGGGCATCACCATCCCAGGATCCTCACGATTGGGGAATGTACAATGGACTAGAGTAGACTTAATATTATTCTACTATAGACTTATTGTTATTCTAGCAATGGAAGAATTTATCATTGATGTTGAGGTAGAGGCCATCAGAGGTTCTGAGAGGAGGGAGAGGGAAAAATAGGTGTAATATAGACGCATTTTCCAGACATTTGCATTGTTCTATATGACGTTGCAATGACAGGTTCAAGCCATTATATATTTTGTCATAACCTACACAACTGTGTGGGCCAGAGTGTAAACTATAATGTAAACTATATTCCACAGGTAGTGGCAATGCTTCAACATGTGTTCATCAATTGTAACAAATATACCACACTAATGAAGGATGTTGTTAATGTGGGAAAGTGTAGGGAGTGGAGCAAATGGGATTCCCTTATATTTTTTATGTAACATTTATGTAATCTAAAGTATCTTTTATAAAATTTAAAAAATGTATTATAAATAAAAGAAATATAAGAAATAAGTCAAAACACCTAAAAAACAAAATAAACAAACAACAAAAGAGTTTGTTGTTTAATATCCACATATTCGTGACTTTTCAAATTCTCCCTGTTTTTGATTGCTAGCTTCATTCCATTGTGGTCAGTTAAAATTCATTGTGTGATTTCAATATCTTTATATTTATTGATACTTGGTTTGTGACATACTGTATGGTATATCCTGAGGATTGACCTATGGGTTCAAGAGGGAAATGTGTATTCTGCTCTTGTCATGTGACGTTTTCTGTGTATTTATGTTATGGATAGTTGTTTATATTGTCATTCAAGTTTACTATTTCCTCAGTAGCTTCTGTCTAGAAGTTCTATCTATTATTGAAAATGGTGTCTTGAAATGTCCTGCTATTAATGTAGAACAATCTATTTCTCTTTTTAAGCTTGTGAATATTTTTTCATAATTTTTAGGCTCTGCTCTTGGGTGCATATATGTTAAGAATTACTTTTTTTCTTGTTGTCATTCAATTGTCTGTTTTCTCATTATGCCATGCCCTTTTTTGTCCCTTGTA
This sequence comes from Cabassous unicinctus, assembly GCA_029593785.1. Lineage (NCBI taxonomy): Eukaryota > Metazoa > Chordata > Mammalia > Cingulata > Chlamyphoridae > Cabassous > Cabassous unicinctus. The sequence continues at coordinate 4,179 of JAQZBX010105316.1, forward strand.
ACAATATTTGATTTTAAGTATATTTTGTCTGATGCAGGTTTAGCTACTCCATCCCTCTTTTGGTTACTATATTCTTCATTTTTTTTCTTCCTTTCACTTTTAACCCACTTCTCTCTTTGAATTTAATTTGAGTCTCTTGTAAAAAGCATGTTTGAGTCCTGCTTTTTTATCCACTTTGTTAATCTCTGTCTTTCCCTGGAGAACTTAATCTATTTGCACTTAAAGTAGCTATTCATATTGCAAGATTTTTCTCTTCTCTCATTTTGCTATTTGGAGTTTTTAAGCATTATTCATATTTTGTCCCTTAATTCTTGCATTAATGTCTACTTTTATATTTATTTGAATTTTTGTAGTGTACACTTTTGAGCCCTTTTCATATACTTCTGTATATATTTTTTCAGATATTTTCTTTGAGTTCACCATTGGGCTTAAATTTATCATCCTGAATTTACAACAATCACATTTGTTGAAATATTAGTTTAACTTCTGTAACATAAACAAACACCATTGCTATAAGCTTCCATCTCCTTATCTTTTTTTTTACTTCTTAAAAATTATATATGTATTCATTGTACATCCAAACTCATACATTTTTCTTTATGTTTTCATGCATTTTTATTTCAGAATCTATAAGATGTACAAAGTGAAATTATTTCTAAAAATTACAGAGAAATAATTGTATTTTCATTTATAATTAGTATATGGTTACTTTTTTCACTTATTAGTTGGTAAAACAAATACCATACAATGAGTTGGCTTAGGAAAAGGAATTTATTGGCTCATGGTTTCAGTGGATAGAAAGCTTGCTTCCCTCCTGGCCAGTCTCCTTTCTCTTCTCAGCATAATTTGCAGTTCCTTGTCTTTTTCAGCAAATGGGGTTGCACATCCTCATTTCTCCTTTGTCATCTGGGCTCTGCTGACATCCCATTTCTTGCTGACCCCTGTGGCTTTCCTTTCCATCTGACTTTCACTCTGCTTTAAAAGACTCCTATAATCTGAATTAAAGCCCAACTTGATTCAGAAGAGCCAAACTTTAACTGAATTAATATCATGAACAGATCTTATTTACAATGGGCCAATAGCACCAGAATACAGAACAAGACCAGGAATATAGCCAGACTGTGGTATCCCATTCAATCCCCACAGTTAAATTTACTGTAGATCTTTATTTCTTTATGTTTCTTCAATCTGCTGTCTAGTGTCTTTTCATTTCAGCCCAAAATATTGTCTTTGTTATGGCTGTTAGGACAAGTCTGGTGGTGATAAACTCTCAGCTTTTGTTTACCAAGTAATGTCTTACTCTCTCCCTCACTTATGAAAGACAATCTCATTGGATACAGAATTCTTTGCTGGCATTTACTCTTTCAGCTCTTTGAATATTTTATGAAACTGTCTTCTTGCCTCCATGAATTCCAATGAAATTTCAGAACATAATCTTATTGGGACACCCTTGTATAGACAGGTTGCTTTTTGCTTGCAACTATCAGAATTCCCTACATGGTATTCAACAGTTTGGTTATATTTTGTCTGACTATGATTTTTTCAGGTTTATCGTGTTTGAGGTACATTAGGATTCTTGAATATGTATATTCACTCATTTAATTAAATTTGGGGAATTTGTTTTGCAATATTTGTTTGGATATTCCATTGTCCCCTTTCTCTTAATCTTCTCCATCTGTGACTCCTATAATGTATATATATTGGTATGTGTATGATGGTTTACCACAGATCTCTTAGGTGATGTAAAATTATTTTTTCATTCTTTTGTCTTTGTGTTCCTCAGTCTAAATCATTTGAAATGTCTTATTTTGAGTTCTTGAGTTCTTTATTATGTCAATTCTAATCTGCTCTTGAAAACATGGAAGAAATTTTTACTTTAGTTATTGTGGTATTTACCTACAGTATTTCTGATTGCTTCCTTTAAAAAAATTTAAATCTTTATTGAGAGTCTCATATTTTCATTCATTTGTTTCACGAATATTCTTAAGTACTGCTTCTGTGTTCTTTTCCTCTCCTAGTACATATCAAAGAGAATTTTTAAGTCTTTCTATGGTATATACAAAATATTTTTTTCTTTCTTTATGTTTTCTGAAATTTTATTAGTTCCTTTAGATAGGGCTTCATTTCCTGCTTCTTTGTCTTGTGATCCATTGTTGCATACTGCACATTTTGAATTTTTCATGTGTTAACTCTGGGGTTTAGTCCCTGAGAGGAGTGCTCCTGAATTTGGTTTCCAACTAAAGATATGACAGATGTTTCCCTGATGCAAGAAACTAACAAAAATAAAAGAAACAGTGCAAATATCATGTTTCACAGTCTTGGCAAATTGACTTTGTTTTGGCTGGTGCACTCCTTTAGAGTACAGCCCTCCTACCAAGGAAATGATACTGAGACAAAAATTTGGCATCCTTTCTGCATTTTCTTCATGTCTGGTCCTTGGTATGCACTCATAGCCTTAAAAATTCCCCTATATACAAGTATCTGAATCCCTCTTCTTTTGTCAAAGGAATAGACTATCCCTACATACTGGATGTTTTATTGTATATCTTAAAGCCAGTAACACTTTGTTCCATGCTACTTTGTCTTACTTGTTTCTTATACTGTTTTACCTGTGAACAAGTTACTTCTGCTTGCAGGGCATTTGCTGGAAGCCTAAGCCAGAGACAAATGTCCTGGTACATTCCTTCAAACCACCACCAATAGAACGGCATTGACATATAGGAAACCCAGTATATACTCAGGGGTTATTCTGCTTCCTCCAGAACTGGGCCAGGAATCCAAAATGAAAGATAGGTCAGTGCCATACTGCACTAGGGAGGGGTCTGGATTGGGTACAGTAAGGGCAATATGAGCTCCTCATACTGTTTCATTTGTGTTTTCTTGATTCGGCATTCACCCAGTTACTAAAACACATTAATAATTTTTCCAAGTTTCATTTAGATTGCTTTGCAAGATTTTCTACTTGTTAAAATATACTGAGAGAGCTGAAACATAAAGCGCCAAACGCTGCCACCATTTTCAACAAGCAGGCCTGTTTGAGGAAGATTTTAATGAGTTTTTGTAAGTGAATATAAATGTGTAGAAATGAGAGAAAAATGATTTTCACTTAGTTTTAAAAACTAAGTATTATATGTGATTTACAGCTTTCTAAGAAACAATACATTGAAACAGTGTTTTGTAAGGAAGATAAAGGCATAGAAATGGGTGGAACATGCAATTCACATGGTTTTTGAAACATGTGATTGGCAGCTTTCTGTGAGAAAGCTTTATTAAATAGTTATTTGTAAGCAAGCCTAAATGCATAGAGGAGAATGAAACATGTATTTCATTCAGTTTTTAAAACTAAATAATATATGTGATATACAGGTTTGTAAGAGAATTTTTCCATTAAGTGATGTCTTGTAATTGAAGGCATGTGTATAGAATGCAGGGAGATGCATTTCTTTCAGTTTTGAAAAATGTGTAATATATGGGAATTCCTGCTTTGAAAGAAAATGTTTACTAAACTCAGTGTCATGTAAATAGAAGTAAGTGAAACTTACATTTCCCTCAGTTTCTATATGAAGGAATATTATGAATTACACCTTCATAAGATTGTGTTTCATATATACAGTGAATTTTTCAGTGAAGATTAGTGCATGTAAGTGAAGGAAGCAAGTGCTTCAATCAGTATTTCTAATAGATATATGTTATTTCCATTTTTCTAAGATTAAATTTATTTTAAACAGTGATTTTTAAGTTAAGTGTACAGAAGATAGTGAAACATGTAGTATATCAGTTTTTTAAACTAAGCCAAATACGTAATTTACAACTAAGAAAAAATTTCAGTTAAACAGTGTTTTGTAAGTGAAGAAGTACACAGAAGTGAGTGATATATGCATTTCCCTAGGTTTTCCCAGTGAGTAGCATAGGTTATTTACAGCTTTACAATGCTGCCAACAGTTTATAAGGGTATATATTCCTCCCAAGCCTCTTCACCTAATCAGCACGTTTAGTAGTAGTAGTAGCAGCAGCAGCAGCAGCAGCAGTAGTAGTAGAAGTAGTAGTAGTAGTAGTAGTAGTAGTGGTAGTAGTATACTATTGTGGATGAAGAGGTATCTCATTGCATTTTGATTTTCATTTCCCTGTTGACCAGTAATGTTGAACATCATTTTCATGTGTTTATGGTCCATTTCTATATCTTCTTTGATGAAATGTCTGTTCAAAGTCCTTTCCAATATTTAATTGGTTATTTGAATTTCTGTTGTTCAGATGTAGTGGTTCTTTATATATTAAGGCTACTAACATTTTAACAGTTGCACAGTTAGAAATTATTTTCTAACATTCTGCAGATTGTCACTTCAATTTCATGATAGTGTACTTTGATGAACCAAGGGTTTAAGTTTTAATGAAGCCCATTTTATCTAATTGTTCTTTTGTCTCTCTTGCTTTTGGCATCATAACTATGAAAACACTACTAAATCCAGGGTTATGAAGAATCCCCCTATATTTTTAGCAAGAATTTTATGGTTTGAGCTCTTATGTTTGGTCACTGGTCCGTCTGGAGTTAGTACTTGTATATTGTTATAGGTAGGGGCCCAAATTCATTAAATTTCAAGTGGATATCCACTATTTCTAGAACAATTTATTGACAAAACCATTCTTTCCCAAAATATGGTACTTGTAAAAATCAGTTTGCCAAAGACATATGTGTTTATTTCTGAACTCTTAATTATATTCCATTGGTCTATATCTATTTATGCCATTGCCACACTGTTTTGATTACTGTGGCTTTGTAGTAAGTTTTGAAATTATTAAGTGAGAGAGTTTTAACTTTGATCTTCCTTTGCAGTATGTGTTTTTCTATTTAGTGCCTCATGCAATTCCACATGAATTTGAAGAATGATTTTTCAATTTCTGTAAAAAACAGGATGCTGGACTTTTGACAGGTATTATAATGAGTCTGTATTGCTTTGGGTGATATTGAAATCTTAACAATATGAAGCCTTCCTTTCCTTGAACACACTATGTCTTAGCATTTATTTTTATCTTCTTTAATTTCTTTCAGCAGTGTTCTGTAGCATTCAGTGTAAAGTCCTTCAGTACCTCATTTAAATTTATTTGTAGATATTTTATCTCTTAGGAGCTATTGTGAGTGGGGTTTCTTACAATTTTTCATTTCAAATTATGCTTTGCTGGTGTACAAAAACACAACTTTTTAAAAAAAATCAATTTTATTGATACATATTAATAAAAATACTATTCATCCAATGTGAAAAATCAGTGGTCTTTGCTATAATCCTACCAACAGTGAATAAGTGTTCCTATCTTTCCACATCCTCTCCAACATTTACAGTTTTCTGTTTTTTTAATAATGGCCAGTCTAATAGGTGTGAAATAGTACCTCATTGTACTTTTGATTTACATTTCCCTAATTGCTAGTGATGTTGAACCTTTTTTCATGTGTTTTTTTGCCATTTTTATTTCTTCTTTGGACAGTTGTCTTTTCAAATCTTTTGCCCACTTTTTAATCAGATATTTTTTGTTTTTATCTTTGAATTTTATTATCTCTTTATGTATCATGGATATTAAACCCTTATCAGATACATGATTGCCAAATATTTCTCCCATTGAGTTGGCTGCCTTTTCACCCTTTTGACAAAGTCCTTTGAGGTGCAAAAGTGTTGAATTTTGAGGAGGTCCCATTTATCTATTTTTTCTTTTTTTGTTCATTCTTTGAGTTTAAGGTTTAAGAAACTACCACCTAGCACAAGATCTTAAAGATGTTTTCCTTAATTTTCTTCTAGTTTTATGGTTGTTCTTTATATGTTTAAATCCTTGATCCTTGAGTTAATTTTTTGTGTAAGGTTTGAGAAAGGGGTCTTCTTTCTTTCTTTTGGATATGGCTATCCATTTCTCTCAGCACCATTTGTTAAACAGACTATTCTGGCCCAGCTTAGTGAACTTAACAGCCTTGTCAAAAATTGCTTGACTGTAGGTGTGGTGGTAAATTTCTGAGATGTTGATTCAGTTCCATTGGTCAATCTGTCTGTCCTTACACCAGTACCATGCTGGTTTTACCACTGTATCTAAGTAATATGCTTTAAAGTCAGGAAGTGAGAGTCCTCCAACTTTGCTCTTCTTTTTAAAACTTTTTTTTTTTTTTTTTGCTATTCAGGGCCCCTTATCCTTCCAAATAAATTTGATTATTGGCATTTCCATTTCTGCAAAAAAGGGTGTTGGGATTTTTACTGGGATTGCTTTGAATCTGTAAATCAGTTTGGGTAGAATCAACATATTAGCGATATTCAGTTTTCCAATCCATGAATGTCCTTCCATTTATTTAAGTCTTCTTCACTTTCTTTTGGTAATGCTTTGTAGTTTTCTGAATACAGGTCTTTTATGTACTTGGTTAAGTTTATTCCTAAATATTTTATTGTTTTAGTCACTGTTATAAATGGAATTTTTTTTTCTGATTTCCTTCTCAGACTGCACATCAGTAGTTTATAGAAATGGTATTGATTTTTGTGTATTAACCTTGTATCCTGCCACTTTGCTGAATGCATTTATTAATTCTAGTAGCTTTGTTTTGGATTTATCAAAATTTTCTAGATATGGGATCATGTCATCAGCAAATAGTGAAAGTTTTACTTCTTTCTTTCCTATTTGGGTGCCTTTTATTTCTTTTTCTTGCCTAATTGCTTTA
>JAQZBX010105317.1:0-10863 GCA_029593785.1 Cabassous unicinctus
GATGCTGGGGGGCAGGGGGCCGAGTGCTCCTGGGGGCAGGGGTCCGAGTGCTCCTGGGGGCAGGGGGCCGAGTGCTCCTGGGGCAGCGATGCCAGGGGCAGGCAGGTGCTCACTGTCAGGCCTGAGCAGGTGCACATCTTTGTCCTTGTACCCCTGCTTGGCTGTGATCTCCTGGAACTTCTTTATGGCATCTCCGTTGTTCTCGAAGTTCCGACCTGTGAGTGGACAGCAGGGACGCTGGACCAGGCCGGGCTGGGCGGTGAGGGGCCCATGGGGCCGCCATGACACATTCCCATCCCCGTCCCTGCCTGCCCTGCCCTGCCCTGTGCCCGTGGGGACAGAGCTCAGGGTGGAGGGCAGCTGTCCTGCGTCCTGTGTCCTGTCACAGACCGCCACGGCCACGGGGGACCCTTGAGGGCTCCCAGTCGCCCTTCCCAGAGCCGGGGGCCCGTGGCGCCAAGGGCGGGCAGGGCCCCGGAGCTTACTGTAAAGTTTCACGGCCCTCTGGACCTCCGCACCGAGGCGCACTGTGACGTCCAGGACGGCATAGGTCTGGTAGTCCGTGGCCTGCACCACGACCTCTTTGTTCCCTAGAAAACAAGGCAGAGACGCTGAGCGTGCTGCCCGCAGAGGGGCGCGCTCCCGGCAGAGGGGCGCGCTCGAGCTTTGCCCCCACCTGCTCCCGCCAGAGGCGCTGGGCGGTCCTCAGATCCCAACCCCCCACCACGCAGGGCGTGCTCCCGCCTCACGCATGTACCCGATTGCACACACTTACTCCCAAGGGTCTGAGGGAACTTTCTGGACTCCCCGAAAGTCTCCTTGGGGATGGGGCCCAAGGACCCAGGTGACCAGGGAAGAAAGAGGCCTCAGGGGCCTTTCCTAAGAGTTTCCAGAGGAAGTTTTCCCTCCCACGGCCCGGGAGAGGGGCCGGCAGCAGGGGCCCGGGCTGCGGGCTCCGCGCTCCACCTGGTGGTCTGCTTGGGTGGGCTGGGGCCTGGGCGCGGGCGCAGTGGGAGGGGCGAGGCACTGCCCGCGCCGGCCCCCGGGCCTGGCTGGCAGCGGGAGTGGGGGTCTCCTGCCCGCCCCGTGCAGCCCTGCTCACCCTTCTCGTGGACAACCTTGAATTTCCCGGGCGTGTCCGTCCGTAAGGCTTGGTCAAACTCCTTCACGCAGTCCGTCAAGCTAGAAAGACCGGGAGACCTCTTCCCACACTGGCCGTTGTCCTGCCACGCCCAGGCTTCCGGACACGGGCGACCTGGGGCCCCTTGGCAGACGCCCCGGGGAGTGGAGAGAATCCTGTAGGGGGGATCCCCCGAGGGGCATGCGGCCGCACCCCAGGCAGCGGGACCCCTGTGCAGCCCCTGTGCCTGCCCGGGCAGAAAAAGGCCCCTCTCTGGGGGTGGACAGGAAGGGTGGCGGGGCCCCTACACCTCTGAACGTGTGCCCACCTCGGCGGCACAATCTGGGGTCCTCTGAGGGGGCAGGGACCCCTCCTTCTCTCCTGGGGGCTGCAGCCCAAAGCCCACCAGGCCGGGCACATGAGTGAGAGAAGGTGGGGGGCGCACGGAGGGCACAGCAGGGCCGCCCCAGGGCCGGGAAGGAGCCAGGCCTGTCCCGAGGCCCCGTCACCTCCCAGGACACTGACGTCGGGGCCGAGCCCCTGGCCCTGCCCGCCAGCCCGCAGTGCTGTCCCTGAGGTCACGGCTCACCTCGAGAACACACCCAGGGAGAGGCCGGGTCCCCCAGGACTCTGCGGGGACAACACTGAGCACGGGGCCACCCTGGGGTCCCAGGCCCTCATCTGGGAAGAGCTTCGCCCCAGCACCCCTCTGCCCCAGCCCAGCAGTGGGGGGCACGAGGGCGCTTCCGGGGCCCCCGCCGGGCTGGCTTACACCTACCCGTCGTAGACAGAGGTCAGAGTCAGGCTCTTGCCCTCCAAACTGACCAGCACAGCCCCCATCCGCCGGGGCTTGGTGGGTGGGACGGGGGGCACCACGTTGGAGGCGAGGGCAATCTCGAACCAGAGGCCTGAAAACTGGGGGGACGGGGAGCTGGGCGGAGGGCAGCCCCAGTCCCACCTGCACCCCGGGAGCAGGTGCCCTGGCCCCCACCCCCAAGTGGGACAGCAGTTTCAGGGGCGGCCCCCACGGGTGGAGCCCACTGCCCCCAGAGGGGCACGAGGCTCCAGAGACCCAGCGGCCTGCGCCCCCCGCCACCCGGCGGCCGCGGCACCTTGATGAAGTCAAACTCCTTGCGTGCGGCCTCCTCAGCACGGGCTGCCAGCACCGCGCAGAGCCCCAGCAGGGCTGCCAGCACCTTGCCCTCCATGGCGTGTGTGCAGCTGGGACTGGCTTCTGCGGCGCGGGCGCCCTGGTTATATCCTCCCGGGCGCCTGGGAAGCGGCACAGGCTGCGCCCATTAGGCAGACTTGGCAGCACGCCGAGGCCAGCCGGGACCTACCGCCCGCCACGGGCAGGTCAGTGGTCAGCCATCCGCCCACTCAGTGCCCACCAGGGCCTGCTGGGGCCGCTGGGCCCCGTGCCACGGGTGACAGCACCCGGCGCTCTGGACTGGCCAGGGGGTGTGGGGGCCCACGGTGGGCGCTCCGTGCCCACTGTGCAGTGTGAGGGGACGGCAGCGGGCCTGGCCCGTGGGCACCTCGTATCTCAGGGAAGGGCCCGCCATGCCGGTGTGTGAGGGGGCGGCGAGGCCGGCAGGCAGGTGCAGGAGCCTTGGAGCAGGGACCCCGCGGCTCGCTCCGAGCGTCAAGCCCACCTAACCGTGCGGCCGGGTGGGTGATGGACAGCAGGGTCCACCAAGAGGCCCCTGGCTGTGCCCGGCCACGCACTGGTGCCCCTGCAGGCCAGGACGGGGGTGGGCACACTCAGGCCCCCAGGCCCTAGCCCACCTGGGGCAGGAGGCACAGGCATCAGTTGGCAGGGGTGGGGGCAGCCAGGGGCCACACACCACTGACCGCATCTTTGGGCACCGAGTGGGGGCCTGGGACATCCTGACCCCTGCTGCCTGCTGATGCCTGAGCCCTTTGAGGAGGCCGCAATGGTCCAGTGGCCAGCGAATGGACAGGCTGGCAGCCGGCCACTGCTGCTGGGCACGGGGCCCAGAGGCTGGGCTGCCCCCCGACCTCCTCGCTCTGCCTACAAACCCCTGCCGGGCCCGTGGTGCTCTCCAGCTTCCGGGTGGAAAACCGGGCCCGGGGGCTTTAAGACACTTGTCCAGTCCCCACAGCAAGGGGGCAGGGCCTGGCACGAGCCACAGGCCTGTCCACCAGCCGAGCCCACACCCTTGACCCCACGACATTCTGCGTCCTCACCCAGGGCGGGTTGCGCGAGACAGGGAGGGGGTCTTTGCAGCACACCGGTGGATAGCACTCAGGTTGTGGTGGGGGGAGATTAGAGAGAGGGAAGGGGAAAGGGACAGAGAGGAAGGGGGGCAGAGAAGAGAGGAAGAGGAGAGAGGAAGAGCCAGAGGCAGAGAGGAGGGGGAGAGGGGAGAGGGGGGAGGGGGCAGGGAGAGGGGGGAGCAGCTGTGCCAGCAGCAGCGCAGCCTGGGGGCCACTGCCCCAAGAGGGGGTCGCAGTGCTAAGGGCAGGGGCCACAGGGCCAGGACCCCAGCAGAGGGGGCCACGGCTGGGCCACTGGACGGAGGCAGGAAGGCTGGGGAGTGTCGGGGCCGTCTGTCCCTGGACCCCAGCCCCTCCCTGGCCATGCCCTCCCCCAGGCCAAACACACTTGCTCAGGGCTGCCACTCCTGCCCCACCTGGTGTCCTGAAATTCTTAATAATTTTATCTTTGAACTTGTGCTTTGTAAGTGAAGACGCCGCCCTCCACCCCCAGCAGGTCTGGGCCTGGGAAGGGTCAGTGGGGGCACCCCAGGGGCTGGATCACGGGGCAGGGCCCGGGGTCTCCGTGAAGGTCCTCACTCAGCCAGCGACTGTCGGCGGCTCAGCACCCCCACACCCAGGGTGGGCCGCCCACAGGAGAGACGCACACAGGCGGGTTTGGCCACAGGGATTTATTCAGGGCCAAGGGCGGCGGGGTGGGCAGCGGGGGCTGAGGGCATCCTGGCCTGGGAGCAGCTCCTCAGATCAGCTCCTGGGGCACGGAGGGGCGGGGCTCAGGGCCTGCGCGTGGCCTGGGGTCCCGTGCCTGACTTGGGGGCTGTGGCCTGGGGGTCTTGCGTGGCCTGGGGACTTGCGTGGCCTGGGGGACCCTGTGCCCATCTTCCGGGGGCCTGTGCTGGTCCCACTTAGAGGAAGGGTTGAGAGGGGCCCCTCCCACAGCAGGGCAGGATTTAGGCTGGGCAGGGGGCTCAGCTTGCGGGGTCCAGGGGGCTTCGGCGCAGGCTCACCTCCTTCAGGAGCTTGGCGCACCTTCCTGGGGGACAGGGGACAGCCGTGAGGTGCTGGCCAGGACGGGGTGCCCAGCCCCACACTGTCCCCAAGACCCGCAGAGCCCCCACCTTGGCGGGCCAGCAGGTAAAGCCCCGTGTCTGCCGTCAGCTCTCGGAACTTCCAGAAGCCGGGCTCGTCCTCGTCCTCAAGGCTCCGACCTGTGGGGGGAGCACAGAGGGGCCTGGGCCGGCGCCCCTGGGCAGCGGGCAGCCGGGCGAGCCCCCTCCCCGGCCCCGGCCAAGCTCACTGAAGTACTTGAGCACCGTGAAGTCCCTGCCTTGCCATTGCAGGGACACCCTGAGGATGGCGTAGTGCTCGTAGTCCGTGTCCAGCACGTGAATCTCCCTGTGGCCTGCGGGTGAGGGGCACAGAGAGGCCTGGGGGACCTGGCGCCCCACGCACAGCGGCCTGACTCCGCCCTCAGCCCACCCGGGCTCTGCCAGGGCGCCCTAGAGGGGGACACCCAGTGTGCCGGTGGGAGAGTGGGGGGCTCTGGGTGCGAGACGGCGGGAGCGGCTCAGGGCACGGCGAGGCGAGTGCCGCCAGCGTGCGAGGTTGGGTGGCTGCTGCAGAAGTGGAGCCCCAGCGCTCACCAGGAAAAGCGAACTTCCCTGAGACGCCCATTTCCAGGCCCACCTCGTTCTCTGTCTCGCAGCTTCCTGAGCTGAAAGGGCAGCAGAGGCTCCTTAGGAAAGTGCCTGCGGGCGGCCGCCCCACGGGCGCCAGCTCCCCAGTTCCCGGGGGCCCTGGAGAGGGACAAGGAGGCGCAGGGTGCCGGCGGGGGTCATGCCCACCTGCTCCAGGGCCCACGCTGCGCTTATAAAAAGCTGGGGCTGGACCCAGACTCTGCTCGTTTTGTTTTTCTCAGCACCAGGAGCAGACCTGTCTGGCCTTCTCGGAGGTCCGGGATGTGAGTGGGGGGACAGGAAAGGCTGCGCCCCACTCTGATTTACAAAACCCCAGCTCGGGCGTGATCTCGCCCATCACAGCGATGATAGGCGGGGACCGCCGTGCCGCCCGCAGCGAGACCGTGACCCCCAGCCCGCACCACGCACGGAGGCCGAGCAGCCGGCGCCTGCGCCCACTGCTCGGTCACGAGTGCTTTGCCCTCCCTGGCAGGCCATCCGGCCACGTCGAGGCGGGAGTCCTCCCCGCCGCTTACTTGTTGTACACGACCTTCACGGTCAGGTTGCCCCCGCTCAAGGTCAGGAACAAGGCCTCCAGCCTCTTCTGGGTCTTGAGGACAAGGTCGTGGTCAGAGGCCACGCCAACTTCCCGCCAGAACCCTGCAATCTGGAGAGAGGGGCTGCAGCCATGCCGGACCCCCTTGACAGCAGAGCAGCCAGCAGCGTCTGGCCCCGTCGTCCACACAGGGTGGTCCTTCCGTGGGGATGCTCGCAGGGTTCAGCCCCTCCCCACCCAGGACCCTCAGGGTTCCCAATCTACCAGAAGAACCGGTCTCTGCCCACGGCCCAGCAGGGTGTGGGGGTGAGGACAGGGGGAACAATGGGGCCAGATGGCCCTGGGGCAGGACATGAAAGGGGACAGTGGGAGGGCAGGAGAAAGGGGCCGTGGAAGATGAAATAAGCCAGGGAGCCCCTGGCTCAGGGTGGGGCCCCCACAGCTCAGACAGGCCACATGGAAGAGCCACTGCCGGCAAGAACCCATCCAGGGCCCAGAACCGCTGCCCGAGACTTTCGGAAAAACGCATCCCTTTTGCAAGAGAAAAGAATCAGTGTCCCTGGGAGCCGTGTCCCTTCAGGCCTAAGTGGCCTCCACCAGCAGCCAGCACAGGCGCTTGCAAGAAAAACAGGGACAAGGGCCAACCAGGCGGGAGCCGGAGCCCCCAGTAAAGTCCTCCTGCGGTTCCCACAACAGGCAGGGGTGCAGAAGGAGCCCCCCGACCTGGGAGGACCAGCCGGCCGTAGACAGCAGCCCACGGCCCCGCACAAGCTCCACCCGGGAGACCCTCGGCCCACGGGGCACCCCTCGCCCCCACGGAGGAGAGGAGCCAGGAGGGGGAGCTCGGCACCCCAGCCTGGGCCCGGGGAGCGGTTCCAGCACCAGTGGGGTCTGGAGCGTGGGAGCAGGGCCCGGCGCCGGCCTCCCAGCGGAGAGAAGAGCTACCTTCTGGCGGTCCAGGTCCAGCCAGGCAGCTGTCCCCACCTGGACCGCCATGACGACGCCCAGCACGGCGCTCAGCAGCCTGGCCTCCATCGGTGGCGGGAGGTGCCTCCTCGCCCCGCAGCACCCGACTTTATAAGTGGAGGGAGAGAGAGTTGTGCAATCACCGTGAGAGTCTCATTACGCAAACTCAGCCCCCACCCGTGAAGGGACACTCGGCGTTTCTGCAGAGAGGTCATTGGGTCCCTGTGGCACCCACATCGCCGGGAGGACGGGCCCAGACGCGACAGCCTGCGCCTGGCAGGGGGACGGGGGCCGCTGCAGGGTAGGGGACCTGGGGGGCGGGAGCAGGAGGAGGAGCGCCAGGGCAGGACCCAGGGAGATGCCAGCGCGGCCTGCAGGCTTGCTGGAGCTGCAGAGGGCGTCCAGCCTTGCCGTGCCCCTTCTTTCCTCCCCCCTCCTCCTCCTCCTCCTCCTTCCCCTCCCCCTCCTCCCCTTCTCCTCCCCTTGCCCTCCCTCCTCCTGCCCCTCTTCCTCTCCCTCCCCTTGTCCGTCTCTCCCCTCCTCCCCCTCCATTCCCTCACTCACCCACAATCTCACCTGCTGAGTACTTCCTGTGTATCAGGCAGGTGCCAGGTGCTGCACTCCGCAAAGGAACCCGGCATGGCCCCCAGGGGCTCACGTTCCAGGGGAGATGAGTGAACAAGGCGTGAGCACGTCAGGTTTCCCGGGCACCAACCCCGCGTCTCCAGTAGTGTGTCCCAGGCCGGTTGCTCTGCCTTGGTTTCCCCATTTGTAAAGCATGAATAAAGACTTCCTGTTAATCCCAGTCCTCTACATGTGCCAGCAGATTTAAAAGGCTTAAACCACGGCGAACCGGGAAGAGAGGCAACGGAAGGCAAGCACAGTCAAGAAAATTCCAGAAGCCGGAGCAGGACAGCGATGATGGACTCACCTGCAGCAGGAAAGCAAAGAGAAGGGGCATCTGGAGCCGGGAAGTGAGAACGGGAGGCACCGCCCCGCCGCCCTGCCCCGCGGGGCTGGCCGAGGTGGTCTGCAGGTGGGCCGGGGGACGCCAGCCCACCAGGACGGCCGCGGGTGCATCCCACCCCTCCCACGTGCCCCAGCTCACCAGGGCCGGGCCAACCCAAGGGAAGGGCCTGCAGATGCCACCCTGGAGGCCACCCTTCCAAGAAGATCCCGGTAATGATCCTTGCTTGACAGACCTGCACAGCTGAGGACCTCAACCTCAGCAGGAAACGTGGGCAAAAGAATACAAACTGGGAGAGAAGCCGGAGGAAGCAGAGGCAGCTTGGGGGGAAGAAGAAGTCGGGGGAAACAAATGCTGCTTGACGTCATCAGAAAGGCCAGGAAACACCCCCCACACCTCCATCTATGAAACAGCAAAGCTCTGGGACCCTCCTGCCTTCTCCGGAGCTTTCCACCCACCTGCCTTTGGTCTGGCCTCCCAGAAGGCTGCTCCTTGCTGAAACCACAGGGACCTTCCGAACGGGGCTGCCACGCCAGGGGGCCCCCACCGGCACACACAGAGCCATGCGCTCCCACGTGCTCACGCACACGTGTGCACACACACGCACGCCCACAGAATCACGTGCTCTCACACACATACACACAGACTCACGCCATCCCACCGTGCACACACACAAGGAATCACAGAATCCCACCCACGGAGACAGGGTTTTTCCACCTGTACTGACAGCCACCCAGTCACAAAAACTTTACATCCCACCTCAGGACCTGTGCACGTGTCCGTGCGTGTACAGCTAACACAGTGGACAGTCCCTGCCCTTGCACTCTGACGGCATCCTCTTCTCATCCACTAAATGCTGGAAATGCCGTTTGCTTCCACCACGTGCAAGCCGTGGCCCCCCAATGGGTTGGCCTCCAGTTTTAAAAATACAAAAGTAATACTATAAGGACATACACAGATATGCATACTTGTGCACACAGGCAGATATGCATGCTCAGAACTCTTACACACAGATATGCACACTTGGGCACACGCACACCCAAGTTAAGGGACGTTGTGGTGCCAATTTCACATATTTTACCACTGTGGTGCATCAAGAGAACACAAAACAGTGCATCAGGCTTCCAATCAGATCTTAAATTCGCTCATTACAGCCTATTCAAAGTTAAAGTTTTGGAGCCAATGTAGCTCAGCGGTTGAGCAAGTGCGCCACATGTATGAGGTCTGGGGTTCAATCCCCAGGACCTCCTTTTAAAAAAGTTATTTTTGAAAGGTGATGGAGTAGGAAGCTCCAGGAATGGGTCCCCCCACCAGAACAACTACTGAGCTGCAGGAACTGTCTGAATCAGCTCTTTTGTAACTCTGGCATCCAGCGGAACACTGTGCCGCCTCCAAGAAGGAGCAGGAGGAAGATGCTAGCAAATGCAGTAAATTCCCCTGAATTTTACGCTCCCCTCCCCACCCCCCAACCATGCAGCAGGCAGCAGTGGGGGCTGCAGTCTGGGCTCCCGGTGCAGCTTGCTGGAGCCAGGATGGCTCTAAGGACCTAGTCCTCCAAAATCCAGGGGAGTGTGGTCTGGTTGCTGGCCACTGCTCTTGATCAGCTGCTTCACATTGCTGGGGGGCTGACTCTGAGAACAGCCACTGTTCCAACCCCCTCAGGCAAAAGTGGCAGAGGAGTTTTAAAGAGGAAGTACATACATTTTTTCTCTTTACACTTTCCATTCCCCATTTGGAAGCAAAAATAGTTTGAAAAAGTCACAAATTGATGATTATAGCTCCCAACAACAAGAGGGAAAAAAATTTGCAATCCCAGAAGAATGGGAGAACTAGATTTCCAGAGAAATAACAACACTATATTTAGAAAGCCCAGTTCTCTCTCTCTCTCACACACACACACAATTAGATAATGCACAAACAGGAAAGTATGAACCATTCAAAAGAAAAAAAGAATTTGCCAGAAACCATCTCTGAGGATGCTCATATTTTGGAAATTTTAGTCAAAGACTTTAAATCAACTGTTTGAAATATGTTCAATAAGCTAAAGGAATCTATTTATAAAGAACTAAAGGAAATTAGGAAACCATTGCCTGAACAAAATAAAGAGATAGGAATTATTAAAAAAAAGAACCAAACAGAAATTTTGGAGCCAAAAATTACAGTAATCAAAATGAAAAAACTCATTAGACAGATTCAACAGCAGATGTGAACAGACAGAATAAAGGATCAGTTAACTTGAAGGCAAGATATAGTGTAAGGAGCAGAAAGAAAAATGATGAAGAAAAATGAGCAGAGCCTGAGGAACCTGTGGGGGAGCATTAAACACTCTAACGTGCATACTGGACGCTCGGAAGGACGAGAGAAAGAAAGGAGCAGAAAAAGCATTTGAAGAAGTAATGGCCAAAACCTTCCCAAGTCTGATGGAAAACGTGAATAGACACATTCAGGAAGTTCAACAAACTCCAAGCAGGATAGACGCTGACAGAGCTACATCAGGACACATTATAGCAAACTGTCAAAATCCCAAGACAAAGAGAGGGTTTTGAGAGCAGCAAGAGAGAAGCGGCTTGTCACTTGCCAGGGACCCCCAATAAGACTGATAGCAGATTTCTCAACAGAAACCGTGGATAGCACGGTTGGATAGCATATTTAAAGTCCTTAGAGAAAAAAAAACAACTGTCACCCAAGAACACTATATCCAGAAAAAAACATCTTTCAGAAATGAAGGGAAAATTAAGACATTTACAGATAAACAAAAGCTGAAAGACCTGCCCTACAAGACATGCTAAAGGAAGTCTTTCAGGCTGAAATAAAAGGACACTAGACAGTAGCGCAAATTTATAAGAGAAATATAAGAACACACATAAACGTAATACATAAGTATATATAAAATCAAATCTTGCATTATTGTACTTTTGATTTGTAACTGCTTTCCCCCTATATGACTTACCAGGCAAATGTGTAAAATAACATAAATTTATGTTGATGGGAAGAAAATGTATAAAGATGTAATCTGAGACAGCAACCACATAATGGGGGAGGGAAGGAGACATGCAGGAGTGATGGTCATCTGTGCTTCTGAGACTCGGCTGGTACTTGTCCAACTAGATTGTTATTAGCTTAGAACTTAGATTGTTATTATCCATGTATTGTCCATGTATACACAAAGATAGCTACTAAGAAAAATACTGGTAAAGGGCAAGAAGGGAACCAAAATGATACACTAGAGGGAGCGGAGGTGGCTCAAGCAGTTTGGCACCTGCTTCTCACATGGGAGGTCCCAGGTTCAATCCCCAGGCCTAGTATCTCAAAAAAAAAAAAAAAAAAAAAAAAAAAA
>JAQZBX010105318.1:0-10863 GCA_029593785.1 Cabassous unicinctus
ACACAAGTTTTGAGACAACTAATCACAGATGTTCAAACAAACCTCCTTAATAAAGTCAATGAGATGTCTAAAGACATTAAGAATATTAAGAAGACACAGGGTGAACACAGGAGGAATTTGAAAGTTTGTAAAGAAAAGTAAAAGATCTTATGGGAATTAAAGACACAATGGAAATTTTTAAAATAGTTTAGAGTTATATAATAGCAGATTTGAATTAGTTGAGGATAGAAGAGAGTTGGAGGGCAGAGCATTTGAATGTAAAAAGATAGGAGAACAGAAAGAGAAAAAAATAGAAAAAATGGAGTAAGTTCTCAAGGAATTGAATGACAATGTGAAATATATAAACATATGCATTGTATGTGTATCAGAAGGAGAAGAGAATGGAAAAGGGCCAGAAAAATTATTTGAGGAAATAATGACAAAATTTTCCCAAGCCTTATGAAAGACGCAAATATCAATATCCAAGAAGGACAATACACTCCAATCAGAATAAATCTATCTTAGCCCCATTCTGAGATACTTAATATTCAGAATGTCAAATGCCAGAGATGAGATAATTCTGAAAGCAGCATGAAAAAGACAATTCATCACAAACATACAAGGGACTCTCAGTAAGACTAAGTACTGATTTCTCCTCAAAAACAATAGAGGCAAGAAGGCTGTGCTATGATACATTAAAGGTTCTGAAAGAGAAAAACTGCCAGTCAAGAATTCTTTATCTGGCAAAACTGTCCTTCGAAACTGAGGGTGAGTTTAAGGACTTCATAGAAAAGCAAACTAAAAGAGTATGGCACCAGGACACCCTTCATTTCTGGTTGCTTTTATTTCTATCTTCTGTCTTTCTTTCTTCTAAGTCTAGCTAAGAGTTTTTTAAAAATTTTGATCTTTTCAAAGAGTCAACATTTGTTTTGATGATTCTCTCAATTGCTTTTTTTCTCAATTTCATATATTGCTCTTCTAATCTTTGTTATTTCTTTGCTTCTGCTTACTTTGGGATTAGTTAGATGTTCTTTTTATAGTTCCTGCCTGTCCTGAGTTCAGTCTTTGATTTTATATCTTTGTTCTTTTTTATTGTAAGTGTTGAGGGCATTAAATTTTCCTCTCTGCACTACTTTTGCAATATCTCATTGGTTTTGACGTACTAATTTATTTTAGTCTCACTTTCATTCATCTTGAGATATTTAATCCTTTCTCTTGTGATTTCTTCTCTGACCCACTGATTGTTTAAGAGTGTTATTTAACCTCCATATATTTGTGAGTGTTCCCTTTCTCCACCTGTTATTGGTTACCAACTTCATAATATTTTGATCAGATAGAGTGCTTTGGATAATTTCAATCTTTTTAAATTTAATGGGACTTGTAATGAGACACAACATATGTTCTCTCCTGGAGAAAGATCCATAAGCACTTGAGAAGAATGCATAACCTGCTATTTTGGGCTGCAATGTTCCATATATGCTTGTGAGGTCTACTTCTTTTATCACATTAGTTAAATTCTCTGTTTTCTTACTGATCCTATGTCCAATTGTTCGATCCAAAGATGAGAGTGTTATATTGTAGCATATAGCTTAGTTACAGTGTTAGAAACCGCATGACACTGGCATAAATGTAGATATGCCGACCAATGGAATAGAATTGAGTGTTCAGAAATAGGTCCACACATTCATGACAAAATGATTTTTGAGAAGGCTGTTAATCCCTCCCACCTGGGCCAGGACATTCTATTCATCAAATAGTGTTGGAAGAACTGGATATCCATATCCAAAAAAAGGACTTCTATCTCACATCTTATACAAAAATTATCTCAAAATGTATCAAAGATGCAAAATAAAAACTACACCCATTAAAATTCTAGAAGAAAATGTAGGAAAAAATCTTCAACTTGTTGTGGTAAGTGGTGGTTTCTTAAACATTATACCCAAAGCATGAACAATAAAAAAAATAGGTAAATGGGACCTCCTCAAACTTAAATCTTTTGTACTTCAAAGCATGTCATCAGGATTGTGAATAGTCATCTACTCAATAGGGGTAAATATTTGGAAACAACATATCTGATAAAATTTTGATAATGTTATATAAAGAGAGCATACAACCCAATGATAAAAAGACAAGAAACCAAATAAAAAATGACTGGAAGACTTGACTAGATATTTCTCAAAAGAGGAAATACAAATGACTAAAAAGCATGCATAAAATTGTTCAGTATCATTAGCTAAGAGGGAAATGCAGAACAAAAAACCCCTGAGATATCATTCCACACATTATAGAATGGCTATTATGACAAAAAGTGAAAAGTAGAAGTGCTGGAGCGGACATTGAGAAATGAGTACACTTCTTCACTGTTCATTGGAATGTAGAATGGTGCAGCCTTTGGGGAAGACATTTTAGTGCTTCTTCAAGAAACTAAATATAGAACTGCCATTTGATCCAGGAATCCCATTACTAGGCATATATTCAGAAGAACTGAAAGCAAGGACACAAACTAACTTTTACACACTGATGTTCATAGCAGCATTATTCACAATTGCAAAATTACCGAAAGAACCTGTGTCCAAAAATGGATGAGTGGATGAATAAAATGAGGTTTATAAATACAATGGAATACTATTTAGCTGTAAGAAAAATTAAAATGGAATGCATATGACAGCATGTATGAACCTTGTAGACATTATGTTGAGTGAAATGTCAGACACAATAGGACAAGTATTATATGGTCACACTAACATAAGCTGAAATGATGAGTAAATTCATGGAGGTAAACTCTAGGGTATAGGTTACTAGCAAATTGAATGTGGATTGGGAATAGGAGCTGATGCTTAATGAATATAGAGTTTTTAATAAGATTTATTGTCAATGTGTAGAAATGAATAGAGTTGATGGTAATACATTATAGTGAGTATGACGAACATTGCCAATTTATAAATGTGATTGTGGGTGAAAGTGGTAGTCTGTGGATGTAATATTTCAATTGAAAGGAAGCTAGGGAAAAATATAGGGAATGTATAACAGTGATTTTGGTGGTAGATGAATATTGTGGTTAATAATATAACTATAAGGATGTTCTTCCTATACAAAGTGCTAACTATACAATGATAAATCTGAAAATTACAGCTAATGTAACCTATGGATTATAGTTAACAGTAATATTGTACTATTTTTGCAGCCATGGGAAAGAAGACATATCAATTATAAAGAACAAAAATAAGCGGTATATGGGATTTTTCCTTTTTGAGTATTGAAAATGTTAAAACGTTGACTGAGGAGATGATAGCACAACTCTGTGATAAATATGAGAGCCATAGACTTGTATAACACAATTAGTCTTGTGGTTGACAACGGACTATTGTTAAAAGAACAAATATGAGAAAATTCTGTCATGAACTTTAACCAATATATAATACTAATGCAGAGTTTCATTAACCAAGTGGGTTGGGGGGAATATGCCAAATGTAAGATATTGGTTATAGTAATTAGTAGGGTTTTGATGATGTTCTTTCATAGTTTGTAACAATTATTTCACAACACTGCAAGGTGTTGGTGGAGTAATATATGGGAACTCTGTATGATGACATGCATTTTTGTTTTGTAAGTTCACAACTTATACACTTATTATTTATGGATGTTCATTATGAATAATAAATTTCAATTAAAAAGTTAAAAAATTATCTATCAAGGTAATAGCAAATAAAGAAAACCAAAGGAATATTATAATACACAGATGCAAATATAAAACAAACAGAATAGACTAACATTGCCAGAGGAGGAACATGGGAAGCTTTAGCAGAAAGTCAAGGAATAGGTAAAGTATAGCTTAATGAGGGAGACTGAGCACAGAATAAACACATAAAATATATACCAAGACAGCAGCAGAAAATTTAAATCCATACTAAGAAACAAGAATATATGAACCAGCAAATAAAACAAATTAGACCTCCAGGTAAGATGTAAGATTTGAGACAACTATCAATGATGTTGAAACAAATATCCTTAATGCATTCAATATGATGGCTAAAGAGATAAACAATATTAAGAAGACAATGGGGGAACACAAACAAGAATTTTAAAGGTTGCAAAGAGAAGTATCAGAAATTATGGGAATGAAAAACTCAATGGATAAGATTAAAACTATATTAGATATCAGGGAAAAATACAAGCAAAACAAACTATGGACAGTAGTATACAGTAAGATAATCTTCCAATAAGGGTGGAAAAAGGAAATATAGCAAGGGAAAGAAACTAGATATGAGGTGCTACGTATTGCTTGACTCCATGTATACAAAATATAAATACAAATAATCTACAATGATTGAAACATAATATCAGCTATGCACAGCAGGTGAAATATAGAGAGATTGAGAAGTGATAACTTTTTGTTTCTTGTTATTACTATTATTGGAATAATGAAAATGCTCTAATAATGATTATATTGATGAATATACAACTATGTGATTATACCAAATACCATTGTTTGTAGACTTTGGATGGATTGTATGCTTTATTAATTTTTATCAATAAAACTGATTAAAAATCTATTAGAGACCGATAACAGATTTGAAGTGGCTGAGGAAATAATGAATGAATTAGAAGACAAAGCATCTGAGTTTGAAAATATAGAGGAACAGATTGTAAAAAGAATGGAAAACATTAACAAGGTGTCAGAGAATTTAATGACAGTGCAAAATGCAAAAACATATGCATTGTGGGAGTCCTGGAAGGAAGAGTATCGAAAAGGGTCAGAAAGAATATTTTAGGAAATAGTGGCTGAAAATTACCCCAACAATATGAAAGACATAAATATCAATATCCAAGAAGGATAGCATAACCCAAATATAATAAATCTGAATAAATCTCCTCCTAGACACCTTCTATTTAGCATGTCAAATGCCAGTGATAAAGAAAAAATTCTGAACACAGAAAGAATAAAACAATTCATCATATACAATTGAGGCTCAAGAAGAATAAATCCTGATTTCTCATCAGAAACAATGGAGGTGAGTAGGAGGTGGTATGATTTATTATAATGAAGGTAATAAAAGAGAAAAACCACCAGCCAATAATTCTTTATCCAGAAAAAATGTCCTTCAAAGTTGAGGGTGAGTTTAAAGTCTTCACAGACACAAACCTAAGCTAGTATGTCACCAAGAGACTGGATTTACAAGAGATACTTAAGGGAGTGCTACAATGTGAAATGAAAAGATGGGAGAGAGAGAAATGGAGAAGAGTGTAGAAATGAAGATAATTAGAAAGGATAGCTAAAAGGGTAAAAAGACAGATAATAATAAGATAGCCCAAGGTAAAGCCAAAAGATATAGTGGATAAATAAGTAATGCCTTTACAGTAATAATGTTAAATATTAATGAATTGAACTCCCCAAACAAAAGACAAAGACTGGCAGAAAGGAATAAAATAAACATATCAGCCATCTATATCCTGGCTACAAGAGAATCACATTACACAGAAAACACAA
The DNA here is from genome assembly GCA_029593785.1 of Cabassous unicinctus. Classification (NCBI taxonomy): domain Eukaryota; kingdom Metazoa; phylum Chordata; class Mammalia; order Cingulata; family Chlamyphoridae; genus Cabassous; species Cabassous unicinctus. The sequence goes on from JAQZBX010105318.1 coordinate 5,468, forward strand.
ATAATCTGAAAGTGGAAGTTTATAAATAATATTCCACACAAACATTATTCAGAAAAAAGCAGGTGTAGCTATACTAATATTGGACATAATACACTTTAAAAGCAAAACTGATATAAAATATAAACAGCATGATATAGTAATAAAAGGAATAATTCATCAAAAAATAACAAAAATATATATTCATGCACCTAATCAGTGTTTCCCAAACTACATGAGAAACACACTGGCATAAGTGAAGGGAGAAATCTATGTCCACACAATAATATTTGGAGGCCTTAATGGAACATTCTCATCTTTGAATGAAATACCTGGACAGAGGACGTTTAAGGAAACAGAGAGCTTAAATATGATAAATGAACTAGACTTCCTTGTATACTATGTGCATCTATGTCTTGTGTTGCTTTATAAAGGATTTTTTTAGTATGAATTCCAAAATCTGGTTGGATTAAAAATAGGAATTTATTGTCTCACAGTTTGAGAGGATAGAAGTGCAACATCAACATATTGTCAAGATATCTTTTTCCCAGAATCTGTAATGCTTTGAAAATCTTCTGTCATATGGTGATCTATCTATCCTGTGTCTGCTCCTCCTCCTGGGGTTTTAGCTGACTTAAGAAATATTGGATTAAAGCCTTACCTTATGCAGCTTGTCCACATTTTAATAATAACATCTTCAAGAGTTCTATTTACAAATGAGACCACACTCACAGAATGTGTATTAAGACTTGCCCATGTCTTTTTGGAGCACTTGATTCAAATTTCCAGCAAACCCCAATAAATGCCCACTTTCGATATATCTTGTGATTACATCAATTTTATGATTACTTTCCTAAATACATAGTGTCCTCAGGGGTACTTTATCCACAGATGTAGTAAAAATAAATATATAGAATCCTTACAAGTCAATATTGACTCCATAGAGCCACTGACTAATTTTCCCAATTAGTCTCTGTACACCTGAAGCAACAGACTCATAGTTTAATATTTCAAAGCTGTGGGGTTACTCATTCTATGTACAAGCAATGTGATACTCCTATCCTCCCAACAGTAATTCAAAATGTCAAAGTACTTTTTGTAGACTACTTAAGGACTATTCATTGTGAAGGGTGCCCATATTACAGTGTGGTTCCCAGCCAAAATATGACTTTGGTTTCTATTCCTCGAAATTCAATACATTCAATGCAGTAGATCTCTCTTCACACAATTTCAGTATCCCATTCCACCCAGGCTTCCTATACTTTTTCTCTGTGACATGGGAAAAAAACAATACAACTGGACTGTGATGCCAGAAGACTTCACTGAAGCCTCCTCATAATTCTCTCAGATTCTCAACAAAGATGTATATTTTTCAGTACTTATTCTTAAATTCACTATATTAAAAAATTGCTTTTATTTATGGTCAAAAACTTATATATTGAATTAGCCAGCTTTACTCAGTTTAGATGATCCCTATTTTGTTGGCTGCATCCAACACAGCATAGTCAGGAGCCAATGGAACATATATCTTCTTCCCTCCATCAGGTCTGATCAGGGTGCTGACCTTGGCCACATCAATGTCATAGAGCTTCTTCACAGCCTGTTTGATCTGGAGCTTTTTGGCCTTGGCATCCACAATAAACAGAGATTTGCTGTTGTCTTCAATCTTCTTCAAGGTGACTCAGTGATCAAGGGGAACTTGATGTCCTAATGGTAAAACCTGTTTCTCCAGAGTTGCTGTTCCAAGGATATTTGGGCTGTTCTCCACTGGAAGGTGGATGATGTGCATATCTTCTTTTTTTGTGGCTGCGGATGCCTTTCAGGACAGCCTTCTTCGTTTATCAAAGCCTTTGCTTTGGCTTCAGTTTTGGGAGAGGTGGGGGCTACCATCTTCACTTTTGGTCTCATCTTCATGAAAAAATATGGACAAATTGCATTTATGTTCAATTATATAATCTCTTCTCAGTAAGAGTTCTTTCATTTCCATACAATCTTAAATATTAAAGGACTTTGAGTTTCTAAAAACAATTTATAAGTTTGCCAGTCCCAGGCCATGAAATAACCAGGAAAGCAAATCCTCTCACCACGTGGACTTATCAACACTCTAATTTTCTCTCATCCTATTACTTGGAGAAAACCTAGAGAATTCATAAGATTTAAGGATATTGCAGGCAGTTGATTACCAACTTTTCTGAAATAGCTTCCCTTCTCAATGGTATGACTAAAACTTCCATTTCTGAAAATCTGTTTGGGATTCTCAAACAAATTAGTTTTAAATATTAAAGGACTTTGAGTTTCTAAAAACAATTTATAAGTTTGCCAGTCCCAGGCCATGAAATAACCAGGAAAGCAAATCCTCTCACCACGTGGACTTATCAACACTTTAATTTTCTCTCATCCTATTACTTAGAGAAAACCTAGAGAATTCATAAGATTTAAGGATATTACAGGCAGTTGATTACCAACTTTTCTGAAATAGCTTCCCTTCTCAATGGTATGACTAAAACTTCCATTTCTGAAAATCTGTTTGGGTTCTCAAACAAATTAGTTTTGACCAAGTAAAGACTATTACCTTGAATCCTTCAACCCTTGATATTCTTATATATAATAAGACTAATTTTATATTTTATTGTGAACTGGATGGCTGCACATTTGGGGTATAGCTTAAAAATATAATGGCAAACAGAAACCCATTGGATATTTAAATTTATTTCTCATCTCAGAAGCTAAAGCATATATCAGCTGTTGAAGAGCAGGAGTTACAATGGCAAAGTTAATGTGGGTAAACTTTGATTTAATTTTGGTGTCCTTCTCCACTGTATGAAAACTTAATGTTGTTAAGACTATATTCCTCACTGAAAATACTGAACATTTTTTCAATTTCGAACTCATCTCTCTTCAATGTTGATTCTACCTCTGTCTCATATCACCATCCATAAATATTCTATCTTTAATTCAGTTAACTTAGAAGTTATTCCTGGAGGGAATGCAGAGATTAGTGCCACCATCAAGGTTCTGAAGGATTCAGGGGTGGTGATTCCCACCACATACCCATTCAACACTCCTATTTGGCCTGATCAGGAAACAGATGGATCTTGGAGGATGACAATAGATTATCATAAACTTAACTGTGGTGACTCCAATCGCAACTGCTGTCCCAAATGTGATATCATTGTCTGAAAAAATCAACACATCCCTGGTACCTGGTATGCAGCTATTGATCTGTCAAATGTTTTTTTTTTTTCAATTTCAGTTATTATTGACCAGCAGAAACAGTTTGCTTTCAGCTGTCCTGCCTCAGGGTTATATGAACTCTCCAGCCCTATGTCATAATATTGTTCGCAGGGACTTTGAGCATCCCTTGCACCCTGGTCCATTATATGGATAATATCAGGTTGATACGACCTAGAGATCAAGAAGTAGCAAAGACTCTAGACTTATTGGTAAGCCATTTATTTGAGGGAGGATGGAAGATAAATCCAACAAAAAACAGAGGCCTTCTACCCAGGTGAAATTTCTAGGTGTCCAAAGGTGTGGTGCAGGTCAAGATATCCTTTCTAATGTGAAGGAAAAGCTGCTCCATCTGTCCACACCTATGGCCAAAAAAGAGGCCCAATGCTTAGTTGGTCTTTTCAGATTTTGGAGACAACCCATTCCTCATTCGGGTATGCTGCTCCATCCCATTTAGTAAGTGACCAAAAAAGTTGCTAGTTATGATTGGGGACTGGAACAAGAGAAGGCTCTATGACAGGTCCAGGCTGCTGTGCAAGCTGCAGTACTACTTGAGCCATATGATCCAGCACATCCAATGGTGCTGGAAATTTCAGTGGCAAATAGGGATGCTGTCTGGAGCTTTTGGCAGGCCCCAAAGGAGAATTAAAATGAAAATCCTTAGGATTTTGGAGCAAAGTCTTGCGATCCTCTGCAGATAACTACTCTCCTTTTGAAAAGCAGCTTTTGGCCTGCTACTGGGCCTTAGTAGAGACTGAACACTTAACCATGGGCCATCAAGTTACCATGAAAACTGAGTTGCCGATCATGAGCTGAGCATTATCTGACTCACCAAACCACAAAGTTGAGCATGCATAGCAGCACTACATAAAAAAGTGGAAGTGGTATATATGAGATATGGCTCAAGAGGGTCCTGAAAGTACAAGTAAGTTACATGATGTCCATGGTCACCATCCCTGCCATGTTACCGTCTCTTTCACAGACCACAACTTTGGCCTCTTGGGGAGTTCCTTCCAATCAGCTGAGTGAGGAAGAGAAACTTGGGCCTGGTTTACAGATAGCTCTGAAAGATATGCAGGTACAACTTGAAAGTGGACAGCTGCAGCACTGCAGTCCTTTTCTGGGACATCCCTGAAGGACAGCAGTGAGGGCTAATCCTCCAAGTGGGCAGAATTTGAAGAGTCCACCTAGTTGTTCATTTTGTTTGGAAGAAGAAATGGCCAGAGGTGCATTTGTACACTGATTCATGGGCTATTGCCAATGATTTGTCTGGATGGTCAAGAACATGGAAGGAAAATGATTAGAATATTGGTGTCAAAGAGATCTTGGGAAGAGCTATGTGGATAGACCTTTTTTGAGTGGGCAAAAAACATGAAAATATTTGTGTCACACAAGAATGTCCACCAGAGGGTGGTTTCAGCAGAGGAAGATTTTGATAATCAAGTGGGAAAGATGGTCTGCTATGTGGCTAATGCTTAGCCTCTTTCCTGAGTCACTCCTTTCATTGCCCAATGGGACCATGAACAAAGTGGCCATGGAGGTAGGGATGGAGCTTATGCATGGGCTCAGCAACATGGACTTCCACTCACCAAGCCTGACTTGGCTACAGCTACTGCAGTGTGCCCGGTCTGCCAGCATCAGAGAGTAACACTCAGCCCCCAATATGGCACCATTCCCTGAGGTGATCAGCCTGCTACCTGGGGGAAGGTTGATTACATTGGACCACTTCCACCATGGAAGGGGCATCTATTAGTTTTAACTGGAATAGACATATACTCCAGGTATGGGTTTGCATTTCCTGCACACAATGCTTCTTCTAAAACTATCATCTGTGCACTTACAGAATATCTTATCTACTACCATGGCATTCCACACAGCATTCCTGCTGAACAAAGAACCTATTTCACAGCAATGATGTCTGGGAATGGGCACATGACCATGGAATTCACTGGTGTTACCATGTTCCCCATCATCCTGAAGCAGCTGGATTCATAGAATGGTGGAATGGCCTTTTGAAGAAATGCTCGGGCTTTTTTCGGACTTTGGGGGTTGTCCTGAGTGGTGAAGCAGCGACGAATGTAGGCCATTTTCCATCAGAATATACCATGCAGAAGTGGGTGGGAGAGAGTGTGGCCTGTGATGTGAACTGTGGTCTATGCTCGGTGGCAAGGCCCCAGGATGTGTATATC
>JAQZBX010105319.1:0-10856 GCA_029593785.1 Cabassous unicinctus
TGTCTCTTATTGTCTCTCCTCTGTGTCTCTTTTTGTTGCATTATCTTGCTGTGCCAGCTTTCCACTCGGGTCAGTGCTCTGTGTGGGCCAGCACTCCTGCATGGGCCAGCTCTTCACTTGGGCCAGCTTGCCTTCACCAGGAGGCCCTGGGAATTGAACCCTGGACTTCCTATATGGTAGATGGGAGCCCAATCACTTGAGCCACATCCACTTCCCTCAATTTTCTTTCTATTTCATGTGATCAACCAACTTGCTTTGAAGTCATTTGGTTTCTGAAATTATTTCTATAAGAAAACACTGACTTTCTTGATAGAGCCAATATCGACAAGACACCAACATTACTAGAAGGTGTGACTGAGGAGGAAAATAAAGCCACAGGTGTCCAGAATCATAATGAGAAAATGAACAAAAAAGAAGCAATGTCCAGAATTTTAAATGTGCAAGCCACATTTCAGGCTGAGGAAAGGGCTGCACAGATAGGCCCAATTCCACTGATGCCGGTATCAGAAGCTTCTAGCTAAGGTTGACTTTCTTGTATCATTTCTAAGAGTTTTCCTCCTAGAGAGTTATGTGAAGGGGCACAAATTCAAGCTGAATAACAGAGGATCCCATTCTCAGTTGCTGAACAAAGCCCCTCCATTCTTTCTCCCTCAAAGTTACGGGGCCACTGTCTACTCTTGAGGCGTGTAAATATTGCTAATGAGAATACCAATGTCCTCACAAATGCAGAACCTTGTCTAGTGAGGGTGGCCAATGGGCTTCTCCAACGTGAAACCCTGTGAACCTGAAGGCTAAAAGAAGGCTACAGGGCGCCGGGCAGAACTTTACCTCAGTGAGTTCTTCAGTTCAAAGACACTCTCCCTCTGGAAGTGATTTACTCGTGAGCTGAGAGAATTCTCTTTAGAAAAAGATGGCTTTAACTATGTTAAAATTGCCAGAGAAGAAATCAACAGGTAAACACTGGAGTATCTATTAGAACTCTGTCATGAAGGTCAGAAAAATTATCAACTGTTTTCTAAGCCCCCAAAATGGGAACATAATGCTGCTTGGAACTGAAAAGCTCAGCAGACGTCAGCAGGACCCTGCAGGACTCTTTCTAGGCTCTGTGAACTCCAGGCTCAGCTCTCATTAGTAAGGGTAGCTGAGGTGGCTCCAGCCGTAGCTTCCCCCAAGTTCAAGTCAAGTAGAAAAGTCCAGAAGACTTAATTGAGCTTCCCTTTGATTGGATCCATTTGGGTCATATGTTCATTCCTGAACCAATTACAGTGACCAGTGGGATGCCTGCTTGGATTGGCCAGGCATGAGTCACATGATTCATTACTATTATTTTGATTGGCCAGGCCAGTTACATGGTCCATTTTACTAGGGGGAGAGTCCTGTTCAAAACAGGTAGCCTGAGAATGCCAGAAGGCTGGGTCCCCAAACTTTTGTTATGAGGAGAAGGGAAGGCATTTAAGTAAGGCATTGGGTGAGGTAGAAGGCAGCTCAAATGCTTCCCTGCTCCTTCCAATGAGCCATGCATTCACCAAACTTTGGCACTCAACCAATAAATAACTCTTGATTTCTTTTAATTTACATATAAGAATGCCAAAACAGATAATAAAGTTTGATCATCAAAACAGATAAAAATGGTGATAATGTATTTCAAAATCTTATCTTTCCTTGCTCACACACTCTCTATTGGTTATCTACTGCTGTGTAACAAATCATCCCAAACCTTAGCAGCTCAAAAGAACAAACATGTATTATCTCACACAGTTTCTGAAGGTCAGGAATCCAGGAGTGGCTCAGCTGGGTGGTTCTAGCTCATGAGGTTGCAGACAAAATGTGAACTGGGACTGCAGTCTTCTGAAAGCTTGATGGGCTGGAGAGTTTGCTTCCAAGCCCACTCACGTGGCTCTTGTCAGGAGGCCTCTTTTCCTCTCTGATATAACCAGAGCCAGCAGTTCCTTATCACATGGGCCTCTCCACAGAACTGCTCAGGACAAGGCTCTCCTCAGAGCAAATGATCCGAAAGAGACAGAAGCTACACAGTCTTTTTTGTTTTGTTTTTAAAATCTTAGGTAGGCAGACCTGCGCGGCGCAGAGAGGTGCAGGCTCCCTCCCACGTGGCTCAATGACGCACCAAAAAGACGATGAGGCAACCAGAGAGGGAAAAAAAAAATCTTGAGTAGGGAGCAGAGGTGGCTCAAACAATTGGGCACCTGCCTCCCACATGCGAGGTCCTGGGTTCGGTTCCTGGTGCCTCCTGAGGAAGATGAGCAGACAGGCAAGGGAGCCATGGGATGGGGGAGCAGTAAGAGATTTTTTAAAAAGTCGGGTAAAGTCCATCCCCTCTCTTTCCCTTCCTCTTTCTTTCAACAGCTTTACACACTATCTTTTGTGTCCTAGCTCAGAAGCAATGTCATCACTTCTGCCGTATTCTATCGGTCATGCAGAATAACCCTGACACAATGTGGCAGGGAATTCCAGAAGGAGGTGGGCCACCTTGGAGGCTGGTTACCACACAAACCAGGCCATTTCCTGCCCCTGTGTTTGTCTTTACTCGCTCTATTCCTTCTGCCCCTCTCTCTCTATCTCCTTCACTTGAAGAACTCCATTTTGTGGAGCTTAATTCCTGGACGGACACCTCCTCCAGGAGGTCCTCCCTGCCTACCTCTCTGTGTAACCCAGCATAGACTACTCTGTGTGATTCCTTGCATGGGGCTGTAATTTGCTTGTTCTCTCCCTCACTGCTCAGGAAGACCCTCAATGGCAGGGACCAGGCTGGGCATGTTGACATCTCCAGTGTCTCACTGGGTACCTGGCTCCCAGTGTGCAGAAGGGGCTCACTAAATGTTCATTGAGATCATCTGAATTGTAGAAATGAAGAGTGAACTGGAGAACTGAGATAATTGTTCATACGATTTAAGCAAAAGAAAGCAACACAAGCACACCTTTGGCCCTATTTATCCGGCAATTTTATGGCTTTCATTTTCCCTTTGGAATTACTCGACCCAAGCCATTAAAGAAACTAGATCAGGGGTTCTTAACCTTTTTTTATTCCACAGACCCCTTTGCCAGTCAGGTGAAAACCACGGGCCCCTTACTAAGTCCACACTATACTGTGTATTATTTAATAAATATATCACACCTATACCAACATGTCCCCACAAGAATAATGTTTGTGTTTTTTTTTGAATTTCAATTCAAGCTTACAGACCTCTGGTTAAGAACCCCTGAACTAGACCAATTTTAGACTCTAGATAGCGGTGACAATGAAATAACCTGGAATTACAGTTTTAGTCATCCAAAAAGCCTTGTTTCTTCAGGACTTGTCCCAAGGCTGGAGCCCCAGTGTCTATTTCGTCTTATCTGATAGTGAAATAAGTGTCTATTAAGCACCACTATATGGTCAGTGCTAAATGCTGAGGCATCAAGTATGGGCCAGAGAAAGGCCTGAACTACTTCCATGTTTTGAAGCTCCTGATACACAGAAATGTGATTGTGGTAACAGATATACAACATAAACCTCGATTTATTTTTTAAAAATTTACATAAGAATGCCAAAACAGATATTTTTAAAATGTTGATAATATATTGCAAATGCTTATATTCAAGAAACTAATGTTTTTAGCATGCATAACTTCCTCTTACAAATATAATGCAAACAAATGATACAATGTACAAGATTTTTACAGGATTTATTTTAAAGTTTAATTCATATCTGTGACTGATTGTACTTTGCAAAGACAAGGCTGCAACAATATCTTCCATTCCAAATGAATCTCTGTAATGTGACCTTGCCACTCCCCCATCAAGAAGAGGAGTCTGTGTTCCCTCCCCTTGAATCTGAGCAGGCTGGTGACTGCTTCAGCCAGAGAGTTCAGTGCAAGTGAGGCTGGGTGAAGAGGTCATAAAGACAGCAGCTTCTGCATTGCTCTGCTGGAGCTCTGAGCCACCAGGTAAGAATTCTGACACACACACACACGCGTGCCCCAGGCTGTCATGCTAGCAAGCCTGGGGAGGAGCTCTGGCCAATAGTGCCCGCTGAGCCCAGCCTTCCAGCCACTCCAGCGCAGGGACCAGACATGGGTGTGGGGAAACCATGTTGCATGTGGGTCCTCAGCCCCAGCTGTCCCAGCTCCCAGCATACAAGTCACCTCCAGCCAACCGAGTTTTTATAGTTGAGGCCTCAGACCCTGTGGGGCTGAGACAAGCCAGGCCTGAATTCCCCACCCACAGGAGCTTGAGCCTGATAAAATGATTGCTGCTCTACATCCCTGCAACTCAGGGTGATTTGTTACGTAACAATGGATGGTGGAAGAACAGTCTACCACAGACAGTGGGACCTGGTGAAGAAGCCTCGTGCTTTAAACTCGTGTGATGAGCGGTTTCTTCTTTTATTCTCATCGGTGTACCTCTGGGGCCTTGTTTGGGGAGAACAGCAAATTTTAAGACCGCTCCGGGGCCCTCCTGGTCTCTCACCAGGGCCAGCAACATCATTTGTGGTGCCCCGGGGCAAAATGAAAATGCAAAAAAGTTGGAAAAAGTGCCAAGTTAAAGATACTAAAGTGTAAAAACCATTTCCTTTTTCTCTCGCATCTGCCATGGTGTTTTGTGATTATTATTTAATGTCGGGCTTCCTCTGGCAAGGAGATACTCAAAGGGTGTTGTGTGCGGACACTACAGGGCACCCAGACCCCACCCCACCCCGCACATCTCCCCCCGCCCCGCCCCCGCCGCCCCCAACTCAGCATGGTGCACCCACTGCCGGCTGTTTCCCTTCCCACAGGATCCGACACTGGTGCTCTGTATCCCAGCTTCCCACCAGCCCACGTCCCAAGTCAAGGGTCACAGGTGACCCTCATGGGACTGCAACCTGGTACCTGGATCAGGGGTGGGCCCACCTCCAAATGTGCTCTGTGTCCTGCAAATGTGCGGTGATACTACCCCCGCCCCAGGGCCCACCTTCCCTGGGCTCCTGCCCAGGCCAACGCCAGGAGCCGAGGGCAGCAGCCTTGCTGGCTCAGTTACAGACAGGGAGGCTGAGCAGGGCCTGGAGTGCCAGAAAGCACCAGCTGGTAGCAGAGCACCTGTCCAGGGATTCAGGGAGGTGAGAAGGAGGCTCCAAGACTTCAGAGGAACTGCTCCAGTGAACCCCTCAGGCTCCCCTTACAAAACACAAAGATAAAATCATTAAGAATTTCCAGAAGGTGACCACAGAGCATTAAACCCCAAGCATGGGGTCCTTCCTAGGGCAGTCTTCTGCCACTGTGCCAGTCACACAGGCCTAAAGTCCACCCTGCCTCTAGCCAGCCCCAGGTAAAATGCCTTCAAGCAGGATCTCAATCTCACCGGAGCCCTGGGAAGTTGACATTCTTATCCCCACGTCACAGATAAGACTATGGAGTGATTCCCAGACAGGTGTATTAGCGTATTTGCCTGGCTTAGAGCCACACAGCTGATCAGATAAGCCTGATTGCAAAGCTCTTGCCTTTTCTGCTAGTTGAAGCACAGAGAAGCCAAGGAAAGACGACGTTGTGAAATGTGGGGTGAAGCGGGGGTGCAGGAAAATTCAGAGAGAGGGCAGGTCACCGTAGGTCGCCGCTGCCAGAGGAGGCTCCTGGCAGATGTGATGCCTGAGCTGGGATTTCAAATGTGGAGGAGCATTTCCACCAGAGGGTGCTCCCCATTCTGCAGCCCTGCAGGGGCGCGAGGGAAGAAGAGGGGCCGTTCCTGGGACAAGAGGAATCAGAGAGGCCAGTGGAAGAGGAGAGAATTGCAGAGGCAAGGAGAGGTAGAATTTCCACAGGAGGAGGATGCGCTCTACCAAAGGTCAGGAAGGAATTGGGGCCTGCACTTGGGAAACCCTCCTGGGACTTGACCATAAAATGGGGATTCTTAACCTTTTTTGTTCCATGGACCCCTCTGCCAGTCAGGTGAAAACCACGGACCCCTTCCTAAGTCCACACTATACTGTGTATTATTTAATAAATACATCACACTCGCACCAACATGTCCCCACAAGAATAATGTTTTGAATTTCGATTGAAGCTCACGGACCCCTTGTTAAGAACCCTTGCTGTAGGGCAGTTCCAGTAGGAAGGAGAGGTACTCTGGGGATGGCGGTGGGAGGCAGACTGCAGGCAGCTAGAGGAGGAATAGGTGGGAAAATTGAGCCTAAGTTCTAGAAAATGTTTGGATGAGTCTGGCCCTAAAAGGGAAGAAAGAACTAGGGTGGAACTGGAAGGGGTAAAGGGTCATTTGTGGGTGTTTTTCTTCTTTGAGACCTGGCAGACTTTATTTAAGCAGAAAGCAGTAAGTCAGGGAGAGATGTTGGAGAAGGAGGGGAAGAGGAGCAGCACTCGTTGGGCACCTACTGTGTGCTAGGGCCTACTGTGTGCTAGGGCCTACTGTGTGCTAGGGCTTACTATGTGCCAGGGCCTGCACATTCTTGTTTCTTTTAATCCAACAACCCCTAAAGTAAGTGTCCTGACTCGTCCACTACTTGAGAGAGGGACAGAGAAACACAGCAAGAAGGGGTAGGGCTGGGATTGAGCTCAGATGAGTCTGCACTCCAGAGCCCATGCCCACCCGTCATGCTGAGAAAGTAGGGATGGGGCTTATCAAGGAGAAAGGATGTGTCCTCTTTAGAAGCTGCTCAAGTAGGAATATGGCAGGAAGGGTGCAGGCAGCAGAGACCTGGCTCTTGAGGGAGGGTCCAGGATGACCGGAAAGGGGCCTTGAGGGAGAGTTCTACACAGCCTTTGGTGGGGGGGGGGCTATGCATCAGTCATGCCTGAGGGGCAGGGGGACATTAGCAGCCATTGTAAGTGGGGGCTGCCGTAGTGATGGCTGGAGTGGAAGGGGCTATGGTACTGGGAAGTGTGGAGAGGCTGGCCAGGCAGTGCAAGATCTCAGTGGGCCAAAGGCTGTGGCCCTGAGGCGTAACCCCTGGAGTCCTGGGTAGTTAGAGCCCTGGAGAGGGTCATGTCGGGTTTGGGGGTGAGGGGGGGAGTGCAAATGAGGGATGGGTGGAGAGGGTGGTGGGCCTGTGGAAGAGAACTGTTGACCCTGCTCCACCTATTATCTCCCAATTTCTGTTTCCAGTTGTGACCACTTAAGTTTGTTTTTTAATTTAAAGTTGTTTTTGTTGAGTTTTGTTTTAATTTTTATTGTGGTAACATACATGCAACATAAAATTCCCCATCTTCGCCCCTTTCAAGTACACAATTCAGTGGTGTTAATTACATTCACAGTGTTGGGCTACCATCACCATTATCCATTATGAAAACTTTTCCATCACCTCAGAAACGCTGTAGTCATTAAGCATTAACTCCCTGTTCCTTACCCCTATCCCCTGGTCCCTGGTAACCAGATTCTAATTTCTGACTCTGAATTTGCATGTTCTAATTATTTCATATAAGTGAGATCACCTAATATTTGTCCTTTTGTCTCTGGCTTATTTCACTTAACGTGATGTCTTCAAGGTTCATCCACGTTATCTATCGCATGTATCAGAGCCTCCTTCCTTTTCACAGATGAATAATATTCCATTGTATGTATGTACTACATTTTATTAACCCAGTCATTGGTTGATGCACACCTTTTGGCAATTGTGAATAATGCCTCTATGAACATCGGTATGCAAATATCTGTTCGAGTTCCTGCTTTCAGTTCTTTTGGATATAGACCTAGAAGTGGGATTGCTGCTGGGTCAAAAGGTAGTTCCATACAAATTTAAAGTTTTAAATGAATAACACAATCACAAGTTTCAGAAATTAAAAATCGTAAAAGTTAGGCAGTAAAAACCATTTTTCCACTACCGTTCTCCCTCTACCTAGTTCCCACCCTCTCCCTTTTTATTTTTTTTAGGATGTGTTGCAGTTGGGCAGTTTGATGTAATTATGAATTCCAAAAATATAATTGGATCATGCTTGTAAACTGATCTGTTAATCTGGGCATGATTAAGTTATGATTAGGGCGTTGACTGGGCCAAGTCAGTAGGGCGTTGAGCCCCACCCCTTGGTGGGTGGGGAATCGAATATAAAAGGCATGGCAAAGAACAGAGTTGAAGCAGTTTTTGAAAAGCAATTTTGATGATGGAGTTTGATGTTGGAAAGAAGGCCCCAGGAGAAGAGAAGTGAGCCGTTCACCTGATAGTCTACAGCTGACCTTCTAGAGGAAGAGCTAAGCCCAGAGAGAAACGCAGCCCCGGGAAGAGAGGAACCCAAGAAGTCTGAACCCTGGCAAACGTCGGCAGCTGTCTTGCTCCAACACGTGGCAATGGGCTTTGGTGAGAGAAGAAACTTAATGCTTTATGGCCTGGTATCTGTGGACTTCTACCCCAAATAAATACCCTTTATAAAGACCAACCCATTTTTGGTATTTCACATTAGCACCCCTTTGGCTGACTAATACAGGAGGTAACCGGGATTGAACCCCAGACCTCGTACATGTGAAGAGTGTGCTCAACCACCGAGGTACACCTGCTTCACATGCTAGTGCATCTTATGTATCTTCCAGCCTTATTTAAAGCCTTTACAAGCAAACATTTCTCCCTTTTTTACAAAAGCAACATTCTTTTCACATTCCTTTGCCTCTCACTTCTTTTTACTTTTTCATTCAACGGTATTTATTTTACATCTTTCCATATCAGTACATAGAGAATTCACTGTCCTTTCTTATAGCTGCTTGGCATTCCCTTGTTTAGATTACAAACAATGCAGCAAAGAATGGACATACATCATTTCTCACATTTACAAATGTTCCTTAGTGTAACTTTCCAGAAGGAGACTCACTGGGACAAAAGTTGTATGTATTTGTAATTTTTAAAATAAACAAATCAATTTTATTGATACATATTAATAAAGTATAAATCCATCCAAAGTATACAATCAATGGTATTAGGTATAATCATATAGCTGTGCATTCACCAGTTCAATCATTTTTAGAGCATTTTCATTATTCCAGTAATAATAATAATAATAATAAAAAACAAAAACCAACCAAACAAAACCCATCACCTCTCAATCTCTCTATGCTTCCCCTGCCATACATAGCTGCTATTCTGTTTCCTTCTCTCTAGTTGATTTGTATTTGTATTTTGTAAAAACAGTCTTATATATGCAATACCACCCATATTTGTATTTTACATGGTTTCACTATGTTATACTGTCCCATGTTACATTTTTTTAGCTTTCCTTCTAGTAATATACATGTCCTTAGACTTTCCCTTTCAGCCACTGTCATACCCATATAATAGCTCTGCTAGTCACAAACACCATGATGTGCTCTCACCATTTCCATTCATTTCCAAAGATTTACAAACAACCTTTTAACCAGTTCTGCATGGATTAATCAACAGCTTTCCATTCTCTACTGTCATTCTATTTTCTGCTGACCTATATTCTATTATTAATTTCATGAGCTTACATAATATATTTGGTTCATAATAGTGCAATCACACAGCATTTGTCCTTTTGTGTCTGGCTTGCTTCACTCATCATAATATCCTCCAGGTTCATCCATGTTTTCATATGTGTCATGACTTCATTTCTTCCTACCACTGCATAATATTCCATCTTGTATATACACCACAATTTGTTTATCCATTCATCAGTTGATGGACACCTGGGTTGTTTCCAACTTTTGGCAATTATGAATAACGCCGCTATGAACATCAGTTTGCAGATGTCTGTTTGTGTCACTGCTCTCAGTTATTCTGGGTATATACCTAGTAATGGTATTGCTGGGTCCAATGGCAAGTCTATATTCAACTTCCATAGGAACTGCCAAACAGTCTTCCATAGTGGCTGCACCATTCTACATTCCCACCAAAAATGAATAAGCGTTCGTATTGCTCCACATCCTCTCCAACATTTACAGTTTTCTGACTTTTTAATAGTGGCCAGTCTAATAGGTATGAAATGATGTATTTGTAATTTTGATATTACCAAATTGACTCCCCCAGAGATTGCTCCAATTTCTATGCCCACAAGTAATTTATGGGAGCACCCAGGTCTTTAACTGGTTTCTTTGATGACTGTCCTTGGCTCTCCTACATATGATACCACAGCAGTGAGCCCCCCACCCCTATTACAGAGCTGTCCCATTAGGGTTTGAGGGGCATCCACCCTGGACCAGACATCTTCTGCCCCTCCAGATAGCCCCTCCACCATTCTCTACATGCCCTCTGCCCCAAGGAGGCGACCCCCAATCCCACGGAACTATGGCTGTCTCTCCAACATATCATTCTAAGTCACACCTCTTTGCCTTGACTTTTGCTGTTCCCACCTCCTGCCCTGCCCTCTCTCCCTTCTCAGGCTGGAAAATTCCGACTCATCATCCTTTAAGACTCAGCTGATGTTTGCCTCTGTGGAGGCTTCCCTGACCCTCCCTGGCAGAGCCGGCACTCCCTCCCTCCCTGGGTGTCCTCCCACGGCCCTTCATTAGAGCACATTAGTATCAGCTGGTGGGGTAACTATTTGTTTACATGACTCTGGTCGCTGCCAGCACCCAGCCCGGGCCAGGCCCACACCTCAAACTCATCTGGAACTAAAATTAAACTTGCCTGAGAGGCAGGATGGCATTGAAAGGCCACAGGCAAATACAGTGGGAGTCCAGACTGTACTTGACTCCATCCTCTGCCCTCTTCCCACAGAGCTAGCCTCATCCTCCCCGCTGGCTCCCCATGCTCTGGCCACACTTACCTGCTCCTTTCACAGTCCCGGCCCTCGCACGTGCTGGTCCACCTGCCTAGAATGCTTTTCCCTGCACTTTCTTGTCCTTCAGTGTTCAGCTTAGCTATCCCCTCCCAAGAAGCTTTCCTGGACTACCAAAGCTAAAGGCTGAGTTCTATTATTCCCTGCTCA
>JAQZBX010105320.1:0-10863 GCA_029593785.1 Cabassous unicinctus
GTGGCAAAGCCTGTTCTTACTCCCCTTGAGGTATTTCAATCTTTTGTTGATTTCCTTACTCTCTGTTGACACCTTTGCAAATTATCTCAAAATATCGAGTGTATACATGTAAGTCAAATGACTGATAAAGATCTTCTACGATTAGCCTTGCCAAGAAGAAGTAGAAGAGAGTTTCATGGATTTGACTTATTTGTAACATATCACTAATAAACCATGTTTTTATAATCACCTTAGAGTATCCAAAGCAGAAACAAAACTATTTTATCCATTTTTATGAGATTGTCATTTTATATGTTAATGCATTTAACAACTAAGAGCTACAAGACCATTCCAAAAAAATTATCCCTTGAAAACATTTCTAGGCATCAGTGCACAATGATGATCATCAACAAGGAATGATGATCCCTTAAATTTTCCATAACATATTTCCATTCACAAAATACTCTGATTCAAATATGCTGCCAAAACCTCAAAATACTTTTGCGCTTTTATTTCTTTGGTATCATTTTCTTCATTGCCATTGTAAGGCAGTGAATCAGGATCCATGGTCAAATATGTTTTGAAATATAGGAGTAAGCAAATTTATATAATATTTTATGTTCTATGACTTCCCAGAGCCTGATCATGAGTAATGAGATTTTCAGAGAGAACTTACATTGCTATGCAGGGGCTTTCCAGGTAGATTTAGAGTAAAACATATTTTATTCTAAGAGACTACAGAACTTTTCACAAAATGCCTATTAACATCTTTCTTGAAAAATGATGATTCAGGAGAACTCCTTTGGAGAAATAGCACAATAGCAAGTAATGGCTCTCAATGTACATGTCTCATCTACCCCACTCACTGGTCTGTCAGCTCCTTGAGGGCAGGGACTACCCCTGAGTCATCACTCCACACCCTTCAGTTCCTTCCATCTACCGGAAGTCGCCTTGTGATTCCTTATCAAAGTCTGTAATCCTTCATTGTTACCACTTATCACTACCCACAATATTATTTGTATGTATTTATTTATTTTGTTCCACATTCCCTGCTAGAATTACGGAAACATCATGCAGGAAGAGTCTGTTTTCCACACTGCTGTCTCCCCAGCACTAGAGGGGCTCCAGGTATTCAGTAAATATTTGTTGCATGAAAGAATGAATGACTTATGCTAGGCTGTGGTAAATATTTTGTCGATTAAACACGTGTATATGTGCTAAGTTGCCAAAAGCAATATACCAAAGATGGGTTGGCTTTTACAATGAGAATTTATTAGCTTACAAGCTTACAGTTCGGAGACTATGAAAATGTTCAAATCAAGGCACCATCAAGATGATACCTTCTTCCTGAAGACCGGCTGCCAGCAGTCCTGGACAAACTCTGTCACCTGTCAAAGCACATGTTGGCGTCACCTAGTTTTTCTTTTCTCTTCCGGGTTTTGTTACTTCCAGCTTTTTGCTTCTGCAGCTTTCTCTCTCTTTGGATGAATTTCACTCTCTTATAAAGGACTCCAGTAAGAAGATTAAGATGCACCATGAATGCATCTTATTCACCAAAAGCTCCTACTTACAATAGGTCCACACCCACAGGAATGGATTAACTTTAAGAACATACTTTTCTGGGGTATATACAGCTTCAAACCATTAGAGTATACATAGGCTATTAGACCCAGATGGGAATGCTCTGCCTAATGTGGGGACATCTGTGGGTCACACTAACATATTGATGGAATTTTGCCTTTGTGCTTTGACTATATTAAAATAATTAATATTTTAATTAACGTATTGCATGCCTATTGTCCATATTATGGTTTTGGAGAAAGCAGGGTAGTGAAACTATCTAAAAGTTGAATGCAATCACTGTTACTGGGTCATTACATATCATTCATGCATACTTCACATATATGTTGGTGACAAGGTGATTAAAAGATGCTAGATCAAAGGATAAGAAGCTTAAGAGCAGAGATGTGGTTCATGTTAATATTAGCTTTTCTTTTTAATAGACCTCTACTGAGTAATTCTTTGTAAAGACATTCAAAGTAACAACTGGTTAAGTTGGAAAATGTAACCGAAGTGAGGGATATTAGGTATATTATACAGCATGCATACTGCAGTATTTCATAGCAAATGATGGAGGCAATTAGGTACTGATTCAACTGAGCAATATAGTGGTCTCATATATTAGCCACCAACCATCTGACAAGCCCATACCTGCCCTGTACTGTGAGTTTAAAACGTGGCCATGCTACTGAACCAATTACTCTATTCAAGCTTTGATTCAGTGTGCTCTGTAAACAGAGAGGACTGGCCAGTGGATCTTCCATTCAAAGAGGAATGGAGATCAGTGTTGATCTGATGCTTAAAGATACTGTTATGCATTGCTCATTTACTGACATAGAAAAATATATTTTACTCTACGAGACTTACATATATGAATGAAGTTTCTGAGAGATATTTTAAAATGCTATCAAATCACTTTATATCTTTCCTCTTGTGCCTCGGTTTGTCAACTCTTGAAAATGGAAATTGTGTGACATTTATTGTTTAACTCTATGAAGCCTACTGAAATTATACTTGAAAACTCTATGACATTATCACTATGTATGTACTTCATTGAAAATTATCAATGTTATTTTGTCAAGCATATCATCTAGCTAGTGAAACTGTAAAGGATCAATTGCCTCAGTTTACCAGGTTAGTTTTTTGTTTTTTTAATAATTTCAATGTTTTGATAGTAGTTCTAGGAACTTCTCAATGCAAAAGATGGCTACAGATAGTCTCTGAGGCATGGTGAGTCGCTATATGAATGTCACAGTATAACCAAGGGAACAATCTAGTGCCTCACAGTATTATTTGCTCTTCTTACGGGCTTGGCAATCTTTTCTGGCCAGGGACAGTCCCAGAGTGACTTTATGCTGCATGTTGATTTGAAACTGAGGGAAATCATTATCAGACAGGATTCTGGTGAGTCTGCCTGCATCAGTGCTACTTTAGAAAGGTGAGCACAGGAAAGTGGTGCTGGGGAAGGAACACCTCATGCTTTTGGCCATGAAATGAATCAATTGTAGAGGAGAGAGAGCATGTACAATAAGAGAAATATAGCAGTCGCTTTCCTTATGGCTTCCACTTTTTTACTTCTGCCATATTGAAGAAAAAAAGTGGGTTTCACATATTTCCTCTTCTGGAACTACCTGACTGTGGTCTAGACCATCTGCTCTTTTTCCTTTCTAGTTTAGCTGATTAGAAATATGTCCACATAGTGTTAAATCTATGCTGCAAAAGCCATATATCTCCCACAACATTGAAGTGAACCCGTATTGGGGGCTAAATCATGTTCATCATAAAAGACATGTTCAAATCTTTATCCATATTCCTTTGGGAGTGAACCCATTTGTAAACAGGTCCTTTTGAAGACGTTATTATTAGTTAATATGTGCCCAAATTGAATCAAGGTGGGTCTTAATCCATCTGACTGGAGGCCTTAAGAAGGGAGAAGATTTGGGTGCAGTTAGTCAGAGAAGGCCTCAAGAAGAGGCGAAGGAGACAGATCTCCAGCTGACAGAGGCAGAAATGCAAGCCAAGGAAGCCCCATGAAGGCAGCAAGCCAACACCAGAATGCCACAGACTCCAGGAGAAAGCACGTCCTGTCACAACTTTGATTTTGGACTTCTAGCCTCCAAAACCATGAGACAATAACATTCTGCTTTTTAAACCAACCCATTTTGTGGTATTTGTCATTGAAAGCCTGACAAACTAAGACAATCTCCAATATCATTGCACATTTCTTAAACATGAAAATCAGAATCAATAAATTTCCACTATTAAAAAGCAAAGATACTAAAGATTAGATGTCACTATTAATTTTCAAAAAAATGTCACTGAAAATATATGTGCACATTATGAAATACCTCATAGATAAGTAAGCTCTTGGAAAAATGTTTGTGTTACAAAAGAAGTATTTCGATATCCTAATCAATGGATCAATAGCCCATTTGAGTTCTACTTTGACTGATGCAGATATTATGATTTCTGCTTGAATGAGAAACCCTGGATGTCAGATACTATCATAATGTTTTCATCACTTTAAAAGACAATCTAATGAAGCTGCCATCCGTACATATAGTTACCATTTTAATTACCTGTGCAGAGTTATATATTCATAATAAAATTTGAATTTAAAAATTGATTTCTTAATGATTTTGAGACATCTCAAAATAATTTTAAAATTCTATAGCCTGCTTCCTTTTCGTATTGCTGAAACAAATGTGAGTAATTTTACAAGGAGAGAAAATAAAAGCAGGTCAAGTAGCAACAGGCATCCTGGTCCTTTATATAAGGATTCTAGATGCCCTGATTTTTGATAGACTGTACTTGTTTTCTAGGATTTGGCCTCAAATATTTTCTTTTCAGACACTTATATGACATGGAGTTGAAATTGTTTTATCCAAAGCTGAAATTTTCTTCTGAGAGCAATATTTCCAAAATCTGTGTATAGCTTTGGAAACTGCCATATTAACACTTTAGATTATAAGGAATTCAGGTATTCACATGCCACTGACATCATCTCATCTTGTTTTTAAAATTATATGTGACCTAAAATTGAACAGAAGAAGCCAATGAGAATCTGTTGATTCTCTACAGAAAAAAAAAAAGTAGTAATATAATACCCCACTGGAATCAACAAACTTTGAGAAAATAGGACTAATTTTATTAAGAATCTATTCAAATACATTTTAATCATTTGAAAATATGAATACTAAATACAGAAATAATATTCATACTCTAGACATACAATTTTTCCAACTCCATCCTCAGGCTACTATTATCTGTTAATCTGATGTATATATATGCCTTGAAAACTTAAAGACACCGAAAGCCAATAAAAATCCCTAAACAGCTTTTCACTCCATAGTAACAACCTGTATTCACATAGCATTTAGATATGAATGGAGTAAATTTCACATTCTTTTAAAACAGGGGCATTCTACTTGTTCTACTAAGTAAAAGACCCCTCTAATATTAAATAAGTTTGTGAATTTACTGGAAACTTCCAAGGAGCTGCAGGAAACCACTTTGCTAATACCTTTACTG
This sequence comes from Cabassous unicinctus, assembly GCA_029593785.1. Taxonomy (NCBI): domain Eukaryota; kingdom Metazoa; phylum Chordata; class Mammalia; order Cingulata; family Chlamyphoridae; genus Cabassous; species Cabassous unicinctus. The sequence continues at coordinate 5,071 of JAQZBX010105320.1, forward strand.
ATGCAATGGCTGTTTCTGCTCAGCATTAAGAAAAGAAAGAGTGATAGGGGAAGCATGGGAAAAACATGTTTTCATAACATTTGAAACTCCATTGTTGGCCTTCTCTCCACCACCTTCAACATACAGACCTTTATTTTTTCTGCCCTTTGTATTGGCTTTCTATTTATGCTGCAGCAAGTATATATTCTGTTCTTTCAACCTTCTTTCCTGCCAACCGATTCTCAGCACCTTTGGACATTTTCTTTGGCTCTAAGGATAGCTTTTACTATGGAAGAACTTAATGAACATGATTAGAAGGATCCTTGATACAAATGTTGGATATGAAGCAAAAGGATACCCAGCTTTGTTTCAGCAATAATAATAGGTAATATTCTTTTAGGGCTTCCTATGGGCCAGGGGATGTGCTAAGATTCTCTTTCACACCTTACAACAATTTAAGAGATAGAAATCATGCATACATGCATTGATTTATTCATTCAAATGAATGAAGTCAAGTACTCCTGATTTACCAGCATCATCATGCTAGGTAATGAGTTTACTGTGATGACCAAAAGATCCATGATCACTACTGTTACAGAGTTCATAGAGCAAACAACTTCATATATAAAACAACAAAGTTGAGACTAAATCTTACATCCTCTTAACCAGTAAGATGCATTGTTTTAGCTGCATATCTCAGTAGGGAACATATATACCCTTTCACATCCTTTTCTTCCTAAATAAGTAATCGGGTTTGAGACTTCAAGCCAATGATCCTCATTCAAAACCCTCCAATGGGTAGGTATGAATTTTGTTCCTCACTGTCACCTTGGGAAAAGCATTTATTCTCTTGGAAACCCAATTTCCCAATTCTAAAATGACCTAGTATTATTAGATGATTTTTGAGTTCCTTCCAGCTGTAGAATTTCATCTCTCTCGAGGGAAATTGGTTGTACATAACAGATGGGCCCAGCAAGATTTTCAGCTTAAGCAACCTATGAAATACGGCCTGTCTAGTCACAGCCAAGGAGGTGGGCAAAGCAGAGAGTTTTACCAAGGTAATGGGGTCAGTGACAAAAGGAATGCATTCAGTGACACCATTTCCTTTCATAATACAACTCTGTCTTTATTACTGGGCATGTACTTTACTGAAAACCGCCTGCTACCTTCTCGGGTGGTCAGAATCCTCTGCTTTTTTGAAGTTTGGGAAATGAAGAGAGAGAATTAGGAGAGAAAAAGGTAAAAGGTCTGATGGGAACAGACATGGGCCAAGAGTCCCATTTATTGAATTAGAAAATAAAGAGGGGAATACAGAAAATTAGGAAAGAACAGTTTAGGATCCAAAGAAAGTGTTGCTCACAAACAAACAAAAAACAAGCCTCTTCCATAGTCCTTTATACTTATGTAGGATTTCTGAGCTAATGTGTTATAGAAAATGGATAGATTTTGAACTCAGGCTGACCTAGTTTTATGACTAACCTACTTGACCTTTCTAGTTTAACTTTTCTGGAAAATGGAAATAATACCCATTTAAAATTTAAATACACAATATTTTTTATGACAATTTTTGGTGATATTCACAAATTAGATTCTTAGGTGCCTTTCACTTACAAAACAGCAAATCAGGGAGAATAAAGCATATGCTCAAATTCCACAGCTAACAAGTTAGTTGGAGAGTCAATCCACTGGGGAAAGACACGATATAAAACTCTTCCCCACACCTCCTCCCTTCTTTTCCCCTTCTATTGAGAACCTGCTCCCATTTCAGATGACCCAGAATTTTTAAGGTAATCGAAACCTTATACTAATGCTGATCTTCTAAATAAATGGCTTATTCAGAACATCACTATGAATGCTCATTTCACATACTTGTATTACTTTCCCTTTCATCTGTTTTGTGTTCTTCATGAATATATGTAGGATCATATAACGTATAAACCAACTTAGCATCTGTTGGTGCTGACATTTTTTTGGAGATGCTTAATGACATTACTATGGGTCAAGTGTTTTAATCCAGCACCTTGCCCTTTGCAAACTTCTTTCTATGAATGCTAAGCCTTCTCTACACAACTTCCATTATTCAAAGAGTATATTCTCATAACATAGTACTTATGATCCTCAGCCAAACACAACCCTACCATGGATAAAGGGAACTCTTGGGATATGCTTGTAACCTTAATCCTGACCAAAAGAGATCTTTCTAGGTTTGGATTTACTACAGTAGCTTCCCTAAGACACAGCCCTGCTCCCTCCCAAGAACAGATATGGGAGCCCCCAGAAATGAGTACCATTAACTCCCAACCCCCAAATTGACAAACAGACTTACATCCACCTTTTCCTTCCTACCATGAAATTAGTATTGCATCTTCATACAGCGTGGAACCTTCTTAACTGTGACCTAGAAGCCATTACCCTTTGTTGTCCTAGTCCACAGTCTTGATTATTTATATCTTCTCTCTCCGGTATATTCAACTTTTTCCCTCTCCACTGCCTCCTTCCCATTAGTCTGTAAACATGTACACTCTCCCAAGTAAGAAAATCTCTCTCTTGTCCTCCCAGCCAGCTATCTCCAGCTATTGACTTATCTCTTTCCTCTCCTTCAGAGACAAATTCTTTCAAATATCCTTTTATATTTTCTGCTTAATTTTTCCTACTTCATATTCACTCTTCATTTCTCTCTTACTTCTCCTTCCACCACTTTCTAAACCATGTGCCTGTATCTTTTGATAAAAACTATTGGAGGGCTTTTAGTCCTTATCTTATATGATCTCATGGCAGGATTTGTCAATAATGACATATATTCTTTCCATCACTTTCAGGTCATCATCATCTACTCTTCTTGTTGCTGTTGTGTTAGTAATAGCATTAGTAGTAATCATAGTAACATATAATGACTTTAAAATCTCATTTTGTACCTCAGATCTTTCTCCTGAACATGAGTCTGGAGCTTAGTTTATACATCTCCCTTAAACTAATGTACTAGGGATGTTAACTCATCCCCTCTTTTCCAATATATCCACATAACATTCTTCTCCTCTTATACATCTTAGTCTATCACAGTCTACCCCTTTGCACAAGATATAAATTGGTGTCACTTTTCATCCTTCACCTTCCAGATCCTTTTAATCCAATTCTGTTAACTGATTTTCCTGTGTGCATTTTGAATTCACTTGTGTCTCACCAAATCCACTATCACTCTAATAGTTCAGTGCACTATCATCCATCTCCTTACAAATTCGACAGTCTCTTTTTTTATTTTTTATTTTAGTTTTAAAAAAGCTTTAGATTATGTAAATGTTACCTAAAAAAATAGGGTATTCCCTTATATCCCACCCCCTCTCCTCCCACATTGTCCCCCGTTAACAAAATCTTTCATTAGTATGGTACATTTGTTACAATTGATGAACACATACTGAAGCATTGTTACTAACCATGGTCTATAGTTTACATTATGCTTTAGCTTTGCACTGCACAATTTTATAGGTTTTGACAAAATGTATAATGGCCTGTATCCATCATTGCAATGTCATGAAGAACAATTTCAATATCCCAAAAATGCCTCATGTTATACCTATCCTTCCCTTTCCTTCCCCTCAGAACTTATGGTGATCACTGCTTTTATCTCAATGTTGCAAGTTCTTCCATTACTAGACTAATAATGTCTACTTTAGTCCATAATTGCATTCCCCCAGTATGTTTGTCCATTCCTCAATCTAGAGGATTTGGGGATGGTGAAGCCCGCTTTGCTTCCTATTAAGAAGGGGCTTAGATCCCATGGGGCAGTTGGATGGAACTGTCTTGCTTGCAGTTGTAACTACTCTCTTTTTTGGGGAATGGGTGTTGTCCATCATCACCCTTTTGTTAATTTGTGTTGACTGCAACTCTGCTGAGATTCAGGGCTCAACTGGCATATGAATAGCCAGAAGATTTAAGTCTTTGGACATATATTTAAGAGGTATAATGCTAATTATAAGTTCAAATAAAAGGGGCATGTAGCAGTTTGATACTGTTTATGAATTCCAAAAATAGATATTGGATTATATTTGTGAACTGGTCTGTTCCTCTGGGCATATTAGATTGTATTGGATTCAGAGGTTTCACTTTCACTTGATTGAGTTGTGATTAGGGCTTTGATTGGGCCACATCAGTGGGATGTTGAGTCCCCACCCCCTTGGGGACTCACAGAGAAAATGACACAGCCGAGGAGAAAGTAAGAGTTTTGAGCTGGAGCCCCGGGAAGTAAACACTGAGAAGAACATAGAGGAATAGAGATGGCTCCATAGACATGACAGAGACCCCAGAAAGAGAGAAAGACTGATAGTCTACAGCTGATTTTGTGGAGAGAACAGAGCAGCTGAGCCAGGAGAGAAACAAGCCCCGGGAGAGAGACGAGACTTATCCCAGCCTACAGGGGATATTGGAAGAAGCTGGCACCACGAAGCCTTAAGAGGAAGAAGGTTGTACCCTTGCAGATGTTGACAGCCATCTTGTTCCAACATATGGCAACAGACTTTGGTAAGGGAAGACACTTACACTTTATGGCATGGTAACTGTAAACTTTTATCCCAAAAAAATACCCTTTATAAAACCAACAGATTTCTGGTATTTTGCATCAGCACCCCTTTGGCTGACTAATACAGGGCATAAGAACCATATGTAAGAAAACTATAAATCAGTCCAACTCTGATACATTGGGGGCATAGGTTATCATATATTCCAAGGTAAGGCCCACTGACAGGGAGCTGAATTCCTGGGGTTGTCTGCCCTGCCTATAGTGTCCAGATGTCTCTAGAGCCCTCAAGAGACCCCCTGCTTGAGACACTCTTTACTGTGGCAGTCAGTGAGATCCTCCTGATGTGTGCATAAGCCAAACCTCTGGAATAATTTTTTTTTATTTTGTTTTTTATTTTTTTCTTATTTTTTTAGTTTTTACTTTTTCATTATTTTTATTTATTTATTGACTTTGTTTTTAGGGAGGTTTTGGATTGCAGAAGGGTCACAACTGTGGCAGGGAAGTCTAACTTGCATGGAGTGTCAGTTGTGTGGGAATGGGTGGGAAGGGGTGCACCTGGGGCATGCCTCTATGGAATAAGAATGTGTTCAAGTAGTCATGGGGTGTCGTCTCAGTAAGTGGAGACCCACACAATAACCAAAAGAATATTGAATTCCCATCCTGGAGAATCCTACTACATTCTCCAATAGAGTGGCAAGATACCGTAGAGTACATGGACAGTGCCTAGTGAAGGAAAGACCAATACCCTAGGCCCTTGATATTGATGCTTGTACTTATGAACCTTGTTCTTGTGAAATTGAAACTTAGCCTAGTATCATATATTGCCTAAGAGTTACCTCCTGAAAGTCTACTTGTTGCTCAAATGTGGCCTCTCTCTAAGCCAAACTCAGCATATAAACTCACTTCTTTCCCCCCAGTGTGGGACATGACTCTCGGGTTGAGCTTCTCTGGCACCAAGGGATTATTACCAAGCATCAACTAACAATGCAATTGGAAAAAGACCTTGACCAAAAGGGGAAATATAAATACAAGAGTTTTTATGGCTAAGAGATTTCAAAGTGAATTGGAGGTTCAACAGTTTCTTAACTAGACACCTTGCCTTCGGTTTTACCCCCTCTGAAAAAAACTCTGTCATTCCCCTCCTTAAAATTTAAAAATTATCAAAGCTCAGAGGATCAACTCCAAACTCCAAACATGTCCATCTTGCCATAACTTTTTACCTGGCTTTCTCCTTTTCATTTTTTGGATCTTAGCTTAAGCATCACTTCTTGAAGTTTTGGTCAGGTGCTCTCTTATGTGTC
>JAQZBX010105321.1:0-10861 GCA_029593785.1 Cabassous unicinctus
ACCATGGGGCACTGCAGCCCAAAACTTTGGGTCAGATGCTGAGTCAGACCTAGGCTGTGTCCCTCTCTGTCCCTTTTCCTAGAGTGACATATCCCTGGAGTTCCCTTTGTCTTTAGTCACAGGCCCAGAAGACCAAGAATTCCAAAGTGTGGGGGGAGGTTGCTGGCAGCAGCTCCCACCTCTGGTTCCAACTCATGGTTCTATCCTCATGATTTCCCTTTTTGTCTCTCTCTCCTCTGGGTTATGTGCAGCCTTCACCTGCTCTCCTCAACCCTAGAAGATCTTCTTTGGGGTGGTTTCAGCCTGTACACTAGACATTACACTGGAGAAGAGATTCCTGTGTCTTACTAGTCCACCCAGGAGATTCTTCACTTCTGTAAAGTAAGAAAGATATTTGTTTCCTTGGCTGCTATGCACTTGGTTTCACTCACAATCAAATTCAAAACACTGCTTTAATGTAATGCTATGCCAATGCAGTGGTTTCTTCAGTTTTGAAAACTAAGCAAGATACTTGTTTCCTTGGCTGCAAAGCCCTTGTTTTCACTTACAATAAAATTAAAAACAATGGCTATACATAAGACACTCTGGATGCAGGTGGCTCTTCAGTTTTCACAACTAAGCAAGTTAGTCTTTTCTTTGACAGCTACACATGTGTTTTGTCTTACAATCATCTTCAAAACCCTAGTTAACCTAAAACTCTGTGAATGCAGTCAGTTTTTCAGTTTTGAAAATAAAGAAAGAATCTGTTATCATTGGTTGCTCTGCATGTGTTTTCATTTACAATCAATGTTAAAACACTGGTTTTACCCAATTCTCTGCGAAATCAGGCAGTACTAAAGTTGTGAAACACAAGAGAGATACTTGTTTGCTTCACTGGTCTGCACTTGTTTTCACTTAAAATCAATGTCAAACACTGCTTTTACATAATGCTATACCAATGCTGTAGTTCCTTCACTTTTGAAATTTAAGTAAGATTCTTCTTTCATTTGCTGCTATGAATGTGCTTTCACTTACAATCAACTTCAAAACCCTGGTTTACCTAAAACTCTGTGAATGCAGTCAGTTTTTCAGTTTTGATACTGAAGAAAGAATCTTGTTTCATTTGTTGCTATACGTTCATTTTCACTTACAATGTCAATATGCTTGCTTTACCTATCATGCGAAGAATCCAATTGTTTCTTCAAGTTGTGAAAACTAAGGAAGTTATGTTTTCATTCAGTGCTATGCACTTGTTTTCACTTACAATCAATGACAAAACAATGGTTAACATAACTCTCTTGGAAAGCAGTATTTTCATCAGTTGGGAAAACTAAGCAACTTATTCTTTCAATGACTGCTACACACAGTGGTTTCACTTACAGTCAATGACAAATCAGTTGTGATACTGAACATTCTGTGAAATCAGGACTTCCTTCTGTTACGTAAACTAGGCATGTTACTTTCTGAAATTGGCTGCTTTGCACTTGTTCTCACAATCAATTAAAAACACTGGTTTTACCTAACACTTTATGAATGTAATTGGTTCTTCACTTTGCAAAACTATGCAAGTTATTCATTTAATTGCTTCACTCAACATAAGGCCTTCAAGATTTATTTTGAATTGAGGAAAGTGAGCAAATTACTTCTTTAAATGAATGCTATGCACTTGTTTTCATTTACAATCAGTGGCAAATCAGTGGTGATACCTAAAACTTTGTGAATGCAGTAGTTTCTTCAATTGTGAAAAATACGAATGCTACTTCTTTAATTGTCTGCTGCACACTTGTTCTCACAATCAATGAAAAAACACTGGTTTTACCTAACCATTGTAAATGTAATTTGTTATTCAGTTTGGAAAACTATGTATGTTACTCATTGAATTGTCTGTTGTACACTTCTTTTCACTTACAATCAATGTCAAAGCAATGGTGATATATAAGATTCTGTGAATGGAGTCATTTCTTCACTTGTGAAAACCAAGCAAGTCCTCATTTAAGTGGCTGCTATGACTTGTTTTCACATACAATACTAAAACACTGGTTTTACCTAATGCTCTGTGAATGTAGGAGGTTCTTTAGTTTGTAAAATAAGCTAAATGTTTCTTATTTTGGCTGCTATGGTGCTTGTTTTCATTTACCATCAATGTCAAAACTCTGGTTTTACATAATGCTCTGGAAATGCAGTAAATTCTTCAGTTTTTAAAACTCCACAAGTTATTTGTTCATTTGGCTGCTATACACTTGTTTTCACTTACAATGTCAACATGCTGGTTTTGCCTATTATGCTGAGAATGCAGTTGTTTCTTCAAGTTGTGAAAACCAAGCAAGTTAAATTTTCATTGGGGCTATACACTTGTTTTCACTAACAATCAATGCCAAATGGTGCTTTTACCTTATGCTCTGTGAATACAGGAGTTTCTTCAATAACTAGTAAGCTAGGCACTTTACTTTGATAATTGGCTCTTTGCAGTTGTTCTCACTTACAGTCAATGAGAAAACACTGGGATTAACCCAAATTTGTGAATTCAGGTGGTCCTTTTGTTTTGAAAACTAAGGAAGTTTCTAGATTAATTGCCTGCTACACACTTGTTTTCATTTACAATCAGTGTCAAAGCAGTAGTGATACACAGCATTCTATTAATGGAGTCATTTCTTCACTTGTTAAAACTACCTAAGTTTCTAGTTTAATTGGGAGATTTGCACTGGTTTTCAATTACAATTAACATTAATACACTGGCTTTACCTAATGCTCTGTGAATGTAGGAGGTTCTTTGGTTTTGAAAACTAAGCAGTTAACTTTCTTATTTGACTGCTATGCACCTGTTTTCACTTACAATCAATGTCAAAACCCTGGTTTTATCTAATACTTGTGAATGCAGTGGCTACTTCAGTGTGAAAACTAAGCAAGTGAATGTCAAACAGAAGTGATACATAACTTTCTGTAAATGCAGTCATTAATTCATTTGTGAAAACAAAGCAAGTTACTTCTTTAATTGGCTGTTACACAGTGGTTTTCACTTACAATCAATGTCAAAACCCTGGTTTTACCTAACACTGTGAATGCAGGAGGTTCTTCAGCTTTGAGCACTAAGCAATTTACTTGTTTATTTGGTTGCTATGCACTTGTTTTCACTTACAATCAATGTCAAAATTCTGGTTTTACCTAATGTTCTTTGAAAACCATAGTTTCTTTAGGGGTAAAAACTAAGCAATTGCTTCTTTAATTAGCTGCTACGCATTTGTTTTCACTTACAATCAATGTCAAAACACTGGTTTAACAGAATGTTCTGAGAATGCAAGAGGTTCTTCAGTGTGAATTACAAACAAGTAGTTTAATTTGCTGGTATGCCATTGTTTTCAGTTACAACCAATATCAAAATCATGGTTTACCTAACGTTCTGGGAATGCCCTAGTTTCTTCATTTGTGAAATCTAAGGAAGTTATTTATTTAATTGTCTGCTATGCACTTTTTCCACTTATATTCAATACAAAACACTGGTTTGACCCAATGCTCTGTGAATGTAGGAAGTTCTTCAGTTTGAAAACTAAGTAAGTTGCTTATTTAATTGGCTGCTATGCAGTTGTTTTCACTTACAATTAATTTCAATGTGCTGGTTTTACATAATATTCTAAGAATGCAGTTGTTTCTTCATGTTGTGAAAACTAAGCAATTTCTTTTTTCATTTTTGTTATGCAATTGTTTTCACTGATAATCAATGTTAAAATTCTGGTTGTACCTAACACTCTGTGAATGCAGTAGTTTCTTGAGCTATAAAAACAACAAGTTATTTCTTTAATTGTCTGCTATGCATGTGTTTTCATTTACAATGTCAAAACACTGGTTTTACCTAATGTTCTGTGAATGCAGGATCTTCTTCAATTTTGAATTCTAGTCAAGTAGTTTAATTTCCTGCTACTCACTTGTTTTCACTTACAATCAATGTCAAAATGCTGGTTTTACCTAATGCTCTCTGAATGCAGCAGATTTTACAGTTATGAAAAATGGGCACATTACTTCTTTAATTGGCTGCTTTGTCCTTATTCTCACTTCAATCAATGGAAAACACTGGTTTTACCTAATTCTCTGTGAATGTAGGAGGTTATTCACTTTTGTAAACTAAGCAAGCTACTTCTTTAATTGGCTGCTACACACTTGTTTTCAATTATAATCAATGTCAAAATACTGGTTTTACATAATGTTCTGTGAATGCAGGAGGTTCTTCAGTATTGAATTATAAGCAAGTTACTTTTGTTATTTGCTGGTACTTATTTATTCACATTTACAATCAATGCCAAAACAGTGGTTTTACTTAATGCTCTGTGAATGCAGGAGTTTTTTCAGTTTTAAAACCTGGGATTTTACTTCCTTAATTTGCTGAGTTACACTTGTTCTCACAATCAATGAAAAACATTGGTTTTACCTAATGCTTTCTGAATGTAAGTGGTTCTTTAGTTTGGGAAACTATATAAGTTACTTATTTAATTACCTACTGGCACAGTAATTTTCATTTTCAATCAATGTAAAAGCACTGATTTTACTTAATGCTCTGTGAATGTAGTAGTTTATTCTGTTTTGAATTCAAAGCAAGTTATTTTAATATTTGCTTGTATTTATTCTTACTTACAATCAATGCCAAAACAGTGGTTTTATCGAACACTCTATGAATGCAGGAAGTCCTTCAGTTTTGAAAATTAGCAAGTTACTTACATAATTGGCTGTTACCCTCTTGTTTTCACTTCCAATCAATGAAAAAATGCTTGTTTTACCTAATTCTCATAGATGGAGTAGTTTGTTCAGTTGTGAAAACTAAGCCCATTACTTTTTAATTGGCTGCTATGCAGTTGTTTTAAATTACAACCAACGTCAAAACAGTGGTTTTACTTAATATTCTGGGAATGCAGTTGTTTCTTCCTTTTCAGAAACTAAGAAAATTACTTCTTTAATTGACTACTATGCACTTGTTTTCATTTACATTAATATCAAAACATTTGTTTGACTTAATGCACTGTGAATGAAGTATGTTCTTCAGTTTTGAAAACGAAGCTACTTGCTTGTTTAATTGGCTGAAACAAATTTGTTTTGACTTTCAATCAATGCTAAAACATAAGTTTTACCTAAGACTCTGTGAATTCATATGGTACTGCAGTTTTGAATTCCAATCAAGTAGTTTAATTTGTGGCTATGTACTTGTTTTCACTTACAACCAATATCACATCCCTGATTTTACCTAACACTCTGTGAATGAAGGATTTTATTTTCACAAATTAAGCAAGTTGCTTGTTTAATAGAACACTATTTACTTCCTCTAACTTACAATCATTGAAAAAACACTGGTTTTATCTTTTTGAATGTAAGTGTTTCTTCAGTTTTGGAAACTAAGCAAGTTACTCATTTAATTGCGTGCTAAACACGTCTTTAAACTTACAATCAATGTTCAGTAGGGTGGTTTAACCTAACACTCAGTGAATGCAGGGGTTTCTTCAGTTGTGAAATCTAAGCATGTTTCTTTCTTAATTGGCTGCTTTGCAAGTGTTTTCACAATCAATGAAAAAACCCTGGTTTAACCTAAAGTTTGGTGAATGTAAGTGGTTCTTCAGTTTGAAGAACTATTCAAGTTACTGATTTAATTGCCTGTTGCACACTTCTTTTCACTTACAATCAATGTCAAAGCACTGGTTTTACCTAATGTTTTGTGAATGCAGTAGGTTATTCTGTTTTGAATTGTAAGAAGTAAATTGTACTATTTTTCTGGTATATATTTATTTATTTATTCTCACTTACAATCAATGTCAAAACAGTGGTTTTACCTAACACTCTATGAATGAAGGGGGTCCTTTAGTTTTGAGAACTCAGGAAGTTACTTTTATTATTGGCTTTTACACACCTGTTTTCACTTACAATCAATGTCAAAACCCTGGTTTTACCTAACACACTGTGAATGAAGGAGGTTCTTCAAATTTCAAAAATTAAGCAAGGTACTTCTTCAATAAGATACTATTCACTTGTTCTCAATTACAATCAATGAAAAAACGCTGTTTTTACCTAACGTTTTGTGAGAGTAAGTGGTTCTTCAGTCTTGAAAACAAAGCAAATTATTCATTTAATTGCCTGCTTCTTCCTTCTATTCACTTACAATCAATGTCAAAACAGTGTGATGCATAAGATTCTGTGAGTGCAGGCATTTCTTCACTTGTGAAATCCAAGGAATTCCTTGTGTAATTGACTTCTATGTACCTGTTTTCACATACACTAAATATCAAACACTTCTTTTAACTAATGCTCTATGAATGTTGGAGGTTCTTCAGTTTGGAAACTAAGCAAATTACATCTTTGTTTGGCTGCTATGATACTTGTTTTAACTTACAATCATTGTCAAAGCACTGGTTTTACCTAATGCTCTGTGAATGCACGAGGTTTTTCAGTTTTGAAAACTAAGCAAGTTACTTATTTCATTGGCTACTATGCACTGTGTTTTCACTTACAATATCTATATGCTTGTTTTACCTAATCTGCTCGGAATCCAGTTGTTTCTTCAAATTGTGAAAACTATGCATGTTACTCTTTCATTGGGTGCTATGCCCTTTTTTTCACTTACAATCAATGACCAAAAAAAATGGTTCCCTAACCCTCTTGGAATGCAGTAGTTTCTTTAATTGGGAAAACTAGAAAACTTACTTCATTAAATGAAAGTTATGCACTTGTTTTCCCTTATGGTCAATGGAAAATCAGTTGTGATTCCTAACACTCTGAATGAAGTATTTCCTTCAGTTTTGAAAACTAAGCACATTACTTCTTTAATTGGCTGCTATGCACTTGTTTTAACTTACAAGCAATGTCAAACCATGGTTTTTCCTAACTATCTGGGAATGCAGTAGTTTCTTCATTTGTGAAAACTAAGGAAGTTATTTCTTTAATTGGCTGCTATGCACATGTTTTCACTCACATTCAATATCAAAACACTTGTTTGACCTCATGTTCTTTGAATGAAGGAGGTTGTTCATTATTGAAAACTCAGCAAATTGCTTGTTTAATTGCCTGCTACACAATTGTTTTCACTTAGAGTCAATGTCAAAACACTAGTTTTACCTAACACTGTGAAGACATGAGGTTCTTCAAATTTGAATTCCAAGCAAGTAGTTTAATTTTATTCTATGCAGTTGTTTTCACTTACAAAGATTGTCAAAACACTGGTTTTACCTAGCACACTGTAAATAAAGGAGGTTCTTCAATTTTCAAAAATTAAGCAATGTACTTGGTGAATAGGATATTATTCAATTCTCACTTATAATCAATGAGAAAACACTAGTTTTACATTTGTGAATGTAAGTGGTTTCTAAGTTTTGAAATCTAAGCAAATTACTTATTTAATTGCATGCTACACACTTCTTTTCACTTACAATCAATGTCAAAAAGTTGGTTTAACCTAATGCTCTGTGAATGCAGGAGGTTCTTCGGTTGTGAAAACTAGGCAACTTTCTTCCTTAATTTGCTACTTTGCACTGGTTCTCACAATCAATGAAAAAATACTTGTTTTACCTAATGCTTTGTGAATGTAAGTGGTTCTTCACTTTGGAAAACTATGCAACTTACTCCTTTAATTGCCTGCTGCACAGTTTTTTTCACTTACAATCAATGTTAAAACATTGGTTTTACCTAATGCTCTATGAATAAAGTACGTTATTTTGTTTTAAATTATAATCAAGTTACTTATGTTAATTGTTGGTATTTAATCTCACCTAAAATCAACGTCATAACAGTGGGCTTACCTAACACTCTATGAATTAAAAAGGTCCTTCACTTTTGAAAACTAAGCAAGTAACTTCTGCAATTGTCTATTACACAATTGTTTTCACTTGCAATCAATGTCAAAATGCTCGTTTTATTTAATACTTGTTAATGCAGTAGTTCATTCAATTGTGAAAACTAAGCAAGTTACCTTTTCTTTTGGTGTGATGCACTGGTTTTCACTTACAACAATATCAATACCCTGCTTTTGTTGAATGCTCTGTGAATGAAGGAAGTTCTTCAGTTTTCAAAAATTAAGGAAGGTACTTGTTTAGTAGGATACCCTTCACTTGTTTACACTTACAATCAATGTCAAATCCCCACTTTTGCCTAATGCTCTGTGAAAGAAGGAGGTTCTTCCATTTTCAAAAATTAAGAAATGTACCTGTTTAAATAGGAATTTATTCCCTTACTCTCAATTAAAATCAATGAAAAACACTGATTTTATGTAACACTTTGTTAATGCAAGTGGTTCTTATGTTTGAAAATTAAGCAAGTTACTTGTTTAATTGCCTGCTTCGCACTTCTTTTCACTTACAAGCAATGTCAAAGCATTGGTGATACATAAGATTCTGTGAATGCAATCATTTCTTCACTTGTGAAAATCAAGCAAGTCCTTGTTTTTATTTGCCTGCTATGCACTTGTATTCACATACAATAAATATCAAAACATTGGATTTACCTAATGCTCTCTGAATATAGGAGGTTCATCCGTTTTGAAACCTAAGCCAATTACTTTTTTTTTTTTACTGGTTTCTCATTTGTTTTCAGTTACAATCAATGTCATATCACTGGTTTTACCTAATGCTCTGTGAATGCAGTCAGTGCTTAAGTTTTGAAAACTAAGCAAGTGGCTTGTTTAATTGGCTTCTTTGCACTTAATTTCGGTTACAATGTCAATATCCTGGTTTTACCTGATACCCTGAGAATGCAGTTGTTTCTTCAAGTTATGAAGACAATGCAAGTTACTTTTTAATTGTGAGCTATGCACTTCTGTTCATTTGCAATCAATGACAAAACAATGGTTTACCAAACGGTCTTGGAATGCAGTTTTCCTTCATTTAGGAAAACTAAGCAATTTAGTTCTTTAAATGACTGCTGCACGCTTGTTTTCACTTACAGTCAATGGCAAACCAGTTGTGATACCTAACATTGTGAATGCAGTCGTTTCTTCAGTTCCAAAATCTAAGCACCTTACTGCTTTAATTAGCTGCTATACACTTGTTTTAACTTACAGCTAATGTCAAAACCATGGTTTTACCTAACATCTGGGAATGCAGTGGTTTCTTCATTTGTGAAAACAAAGGACATTAATTCATTAATTGGCTTATCTGCTGTTGTTTTTACTTATGTTCAATATCGAAACACTTGTTTGTCCTAATGCTCTGTGAATGAAGAAGGTTTTTAAGTTTTGAAAACTAAGCAAGTTGCTTGTTTAATTGCCTGCTACACAGTTGTTTGGAATTACAATCAATGTAAAAATACTGATTTTACCTAATGCTCTGTGAATGCATGAAGTTCTTCAGGTTTGAATTCCAAGAATGTAGTTTTATTTGCTGCTATGCACTTGTTTTCACTGACAACCTAATTCAAAATCCTGGTTTTAGCTAACACTCTGTGAAAGAAGGAGCTTATTCAATTTTCAAAAATTAAGAAAGGTACTTGTTTAATAGGATACTATTCACTCTTTCTCACTTACAATCAATGAGAAAACACTGGTCTTGCTTTGTGAATGTAAGTGGTTCCTCAGTTTTGAAAACTAAGCAAGTTAGTCATTTAATTGCCTGCTACACACTTATTTTCACTTACAATCAATGTCAAAATGTTGGTTTTACCTAATGCTCTGTGAACACAGGAGTTTCTTCAGTTGTGAAAACAAGGCATTTTACTTCTTTAATTGGCTGCTTTACACTTGTTCTCACAATCAAGAAAAAAACACTTGTTTTACCTAATACTTTATGAATGTAAGTGGTTCTTCACTTTGGAAAACTATACAAGTTACTACCTGAATTATGCACTGCACACTTCTTTTCACTTAAAATCAATGTCACATCACTGTTTTTACCTAATGCTCTGTGAATGCAGTAGGTTATTCTCTTTTAAACTCTAAGCAACTTATTTGTGTTATTTGCTTCTGTTTATTCTCACAATCAATTACAGAACAGTGGGATTACCTAAAAGTCTATGAATGCAGGAGGTCCTTGGGTTTTGAAAACTAAAAAGGTTCATTGTATAATTGGCTGTTACAAACCTCTCTTCACATACAAGCAGTGTCAAAATCCTGGGGTGATACATAAGTTTCTGTGAATGCAGTCATTTCTTCACTTGTGAATACCAAGGAAGTCCTTGTTTAATTGGCTGTTATGTACTTGTTTTCATATACAATACATATCAAAACACTGGTTTTACCTAACAGTCTGTGAATGTAGGAGTTTCTTCAGTTTTGAAATCTAGGCAAATTACTTGTTTATTTGGCTGCTATGCACTTGCTTTCACTTACTATGTCAATATGATGGTTTTACCTAATATGCTGAGAACGCATGTGTTTTCTCAAGTTGTGGAAACTTAGCAAGTTACTTTTTCATTGGGTACTATGCACTTGTTTTCACTTACAATCAAGGACAAAACCATGGTTTACCTAATGCTCTTGGAATGCAGGAGTTTCTACAGTTGGGAAAACTAAGCAATTTCCTTCTTTAAATGAATGCTATGCTCCTGTTTTCACTTACAGTCAATGGCAAATCAGTTGTGATACTGTATTAGTTAGCCAAAATGATGCTAATGAAATATACAAGAGATTGTAGATCTTTATAAAGGGTATTTCTTTGGGGTAGAAGTCCACAGGTGCCAGGCCATAAAACATAAGATTCTTCCCTCACCAAAATCCACTGCCTCGAGTTGGAGCAAGACAGCTGCCAACAATTACCACAGTTCAGTCTTCTTGGGTTCCTCTCTTCCTGGGGCTGTGTTTATCTCCAGGTTTAGCTCCTCTGTTTCCCTCACAAGGTCAGTTCTAGCCTATTAGTCTCTCAAGGCTTTGATTCTCTCCAAAAGGCCAGCTGTGAACTCTCAGGTGAATGGCTGGATTCTATCCTGG
>JAQZBX010105322.1:0-10863 GCA_029593785.1 Cabassous unicinctus
TTGTTGGATTTTTTAAACAATACTTCATTATATTATATTGCTAGTGATAGGTCTGGGATATAAAATTTGCATCCTTAAATTATTCCAATGCACTAAATATTATTATGATTCCTTCTAGGCAAACTATATGGCAGTGTAAGACACTCCAGGGTTCTGTCTACCCAGACAATCTTTGAAACACTATTAACATAGATCAAACTATTTTCCTGAAAACTCCGGAAAACTTGCAGGGAGCTAAATCAAGAATATGCAACTTAATACTGTTAGCACAAAGCTGGCCTCTCCCCTGGCTCCTCTCCCACATTGTATAGACCTACCTGCACTCTCATTGTGTGTCCCTGATTCTGTTTATGACAGAGCAGAATAAATCCTATGTTCATACTGGGGAATAGGTTTGTCCATTCCAATCTACCCTGTGGTAACCTGAAAGCCTGAGAAGGATACTCATCTCTATATTGCTCTTCCTGAACATGCCCTGCAGGGACAAATAGATTGCAGACAGTTAAAGCAGTGTAAGAAACAATAAATTCAAAGAAACCTGACATAAAAGATTTCTGGCTTTAAGACATATATTAAAGCACTTTGAATGGGAGAAAGTCTATTTAATAGGGATAGAAGAGTCACCCCAATTCCCATAAACTGAAAAATTTCTAAGGCCAGGATACAAACCCAGGACAAGATAAAAGCTTTAAAAAAATGGAAAGAAGATAACTTTGGGACATCTTGAAGAAAATAAATGAGGACATGGTAGGAGTCCAAGAAGAACAGAAAGAGAAATGGGCTAGAGGAATATTCAAAGAAATAATGACAGAAATCTTGCCAAATTTAAAGACTTGAATACACATTCAAGAATCCAAATGAATGCCAAAGAGGACAAAATTTAAAAGAACTATGCAAAGACACAATGTAGACAAAATGTAGAGTGCAAGGACAAGGATAGAGTGCTGTAATATGTAAAAGAAAAGCCACATATTATATGAAAGGCAGTCCCTATAAAATTGTCACTTTCTCACAAAAACCTTGGAGGCAATAATTAGTGGGGTGAAATATTTAAATGCTGAATGGAAACAAATTTCAACAGAGTTTTTTTATCCAGCAAGACTGCCTTAAAAATGAGAGTAAGATTAAGACATTCCCAGATAAATAAAAGCTGAGGTAGAAGAAGATCACTAGCCCTGCCCTACAGACATGCTACAGAGAGTTCTTCAGAATGAAAGAAAGTGGTTTAAAGCTACATAAAGTAATAAAGAATGCTGGTAAATATAACCAAATGGGTAATTATAAACCCTAATATTATTGTATGTTTTTATGCAAATCCTCTTTTTATTTCTACAGTTTACGAAAAGCAAACATTTATGATCCAATAACAAATCTACAGTTTAGTACATATACTGTTTAAAGTTATAATTTGTAAGAAGTTTAACAAAAATGTGGGGGATAGAGGGTATAGGAATAATTTTATGTATGTTATTAATGTTAATTTTGTATCAAATTAAATGAGATTGTACAGATTTAAAATGTTGCATTTAATCCCCAAGGTAATCACAAATATATATTTATAATATACAGAAGGAAATAAGAAGCCACTAAAAATGGTGCACTGTAAAAAAATAAATATGAAATTATGCATTAATGGAAGAATTGATGGACAAAATAGGTATAAGATTTACAAAGTCTAAATAACAAAATGGAAGAAGAAACTACTGCATTTTCAGTAGCTAGTTTAAATTTAAATAGACTAAACTCTCCAGTCAAAAGGCAGAAATTAGCACAATGTTTGAAAAAATATCACCCACCTTTATTCAGTTTACAAGAGACTTGCCTTAAAGTCAAAGACACAAGTAGTATAAAAGTGAAAAAATATTCCATGCAAATACTAATGAAAGATAAATGTGGTAGTTATACTAATATCAAGTAAAATCGACTTCAAGACCAGAACTCTTGAAAGACAAAAAAGAGTAAACTATACACTGATGCCGGGGGCGGGGGGTCAATTCAAAAAGAAGGTATAGCAATTGTAAATATATATGCTTCAAAAGAGTAGGCCTGTAATTGACACAGTAAATATTGAAGGATTGAATGAAGAAATATTTCTATATTTATAAAAGAGGAATTCAGTACACTATATATAATAATGGGTAGAACATATCGATAGAAGATTGATAAGGAAATAGAAGCCCTGAACAATTCTGTAATCCAACTAGAGCTAAAAGACATATGTAGGACAATTCTCACATAAAAGCAGAATAAACATTCTTTTCTAGTGCACATGGATCATTCTCCAAAAAGACCACAAACTAGGTTACAAAACAAGTCTTAGTAAATTTATTAGCATTGAAATCCAACAAAGGACCTTCTCTGACAACACAGGCATTATGCTAGTAATCAGGAACAGTGGGGTCAATGGGGTAATTGGAAAAGTCAATAAAATGTAGCAATTAAAAATGTACTTGTAAACAATAAATGGGTCAAAGAAAAATAAGAAAATCAATTAAAAATGTCATGAGACAAAGGAACAAAAACAAATTGAAGTACTAGCAATAGAAGAGCAAAAGAAACCAAAGTGGACAGAAAGAAATAAATAAGAAAGATTATAGTGGAGAAAAATAGAGATTAAAAACACAAAAGAAAGGATCAATTTAAAAAAACCACCACACTTGTTCCTTTGAAAGGATTAAAAAAATCGACAAACTTTAGTTAGACTGGCAAAGAAAAAGAGATAGGACAGAAATAATTAAAATCAGAAAAGAAAGGATGGGCATTACAAGTGACTTCACAGAAATTAAAAGGAGTGTAAGAGGATACTATGAACAACTATACCCCAACAAGTTATATTAACTAGATTAATGCTGCCCAAATTCTTCCAAAAATTTGAGTAGGAGGGAACACTTTCTAAATTAATCTATGATCTCAGCATCATTCTAATACCAAAGCCCGATTAAGATGCCACAATAAAATTGTGGACTGTTATCCCTTATGGATAAAGACACAAAAATGCTGATCAAAATATTAGTAAACAGAATCCAAGAGCAAGTTAAAAGAATCAAATACCAAGATCAAGTGGGAATTATCCTGGTATGAAAAGGTAGTTCAACATATGAAAATCAATTAAGGTAATACACCATATAAATAAAATGAAGTAAAATAATCACATGAATACACACACATGATCAATATGATATTTGAAGAAAGTCATTTGACAAAATTCAGAAACACTTTTTGATAAAAACACTCAGAAAATTAGTAATAGTTAGGAATTAATTCAAAATGATAAAGGTCATACATAAAAATCCCACAGTTAACATCATATTTAAGAGTGAAAGTGTGAAACCTTTCTCCCTGAGAACAGGAACAAAGCAAAGATGCTCACCATTACCAATGTTATTCAAACTTGTAATAATGTTTTAACCAGAGTAGACAAGAAAAAGAAATAAAAGGCATCTAAATTGGATAGGAATAAGTAAAACACTCCCTATTTGAAGATGACATGATCCAATAGATAGAAAATTCAAAAGAAAAATCAGAACAAAGCTAAACACTAATAAACTAATTCAACAATGTGCCAGAGTAAAAGATCAACATGAAAAAATCAGTGTTGTTTCTGCACATTACTAATGAACAATCTTAAGAGGAAATCAAGGGAAAATTCCATTTACAATAGCAATTGAAAAAAAAAATCAAATATCTAGGATTAAATTTAGCCAAGGGTGCAAAGGACTAACACACAGAAAACTATGAAACATGGTTGACAGTACTCAAGAAAACCTGAAAAATAGAAGGACATTTGTTTTCCTATATTGGAAGCCTAAATATTATTGTAATGTCAATTCTACACAAAGCAATTTACACATTCAACACAATCTCAATAAAAAATTCAACAGCCATCTTTGCAGAAACAGAAAAGCCACCTAAGAAATTTGTATAGCCAGGTAAGGCCTTAAGCCAAAAACATTTTGAAAGACCAGGATTTTGGAGCACTAACACTTTCCAATTTTAAAATTTTTACAAAGCTACAGTAATGAAAACATGTTACTAGCACAATACCAACATACAGAACAAAAGATTTTAATCTGAAATTCAACTATGCAAGACCTTTATAGTCTGCGGATACTCTGAATCTCCTAAGTCAGCAAGCTGTTCAGAAACAAACCCTCAAGTCAATGGCCAATGAATTTTTGAAAAGAATGAGAAATTAGTTCAATGAAAAATAATCTCATCAAGAAATTGTGTTGGGAAAACCGGATAGCTGTATGAAAAAGAATGAATGTAGACACATATCTCACCATAAACAGAAAATGAAAACTCAAAGTGGATCAAATATCTAAATGTAAGAACCAAAAACTATAATGTCTGCTGTTAATTGTATAATGAATTTTCCAAAATTGTAAAAACATGTTCTTAATCATAACTTATCCCTGTGGGGGTGAACTATTTTAAAGGACTTTATGAAGATGCTACTTTTACTTAAAATGTGGTCAACTGAATCAGTCAGTCCGGCTGTAATCCAATTACTGGAGTCCTTCATATGCAGAATGAAGTGGAGTGGTAGAGAGTATTCCACAAGAGAAGTTGGAAGTCAATGGAACCCACAGGAGAAAGGATAATGCCATGACCATGTGCATTGCCAAGTGACATAAAATCCTAAGATCAAGGAACACTGGCAGCCAGACCAAGAACACCACAGTCTTAAGGAAGAAAGCATCACCTTGTAGATGCCTCGATTTTGGACTCCTGCCAGTCTCAAACCATGAGGCATAATTTCCCATTTTTTTAAGCCACCCCTTTAATACCAGGAAACTAAGACAAACTCCAAAAGGGAAACATAGGGAAACATCTTCAGGAATCTTTGTTAGGCAATAGTTCCTTAGCATTTACACCAAAAGCATAGCAACAAAAGAAAAGAAAAAATAGATAAATTGGACTTCATCAAAATTAAAAACCTTTGTATCATAGTATTTTGTCATGAAAGACTTTCAGAATGGAATAAAATATTTGGAATTCATATATCTGATAAGAGTTTATTATCTAGAATATATAAAGAAATCCTAAACTCAGCAACAGGAAGCAAACAATCCAATTTAGAAATGGTCAAAACTTGAATAGATTTTTCTCCAAAGAAGATATATAATTATTCAATAAGTATATGAAGGGATGAACATTAGATTAATCCTGCTTTTTAATGGCCTTATTAAATAATGTCTGATATCTTTTTATCCATTTTGTTAAATGTTATTCAATTTCATTTTCTTTTAATTCACTAATTGTTATTTTAGCTTCACCATATTATTTCTCCTACTTCTTATAGGTTAAATTCACTGATTTTTATCTAACACCTAGAAAAACTTAACTATATTCTTTATTCATTTTACCTGCTTAATGAAGTAGGAGTTTAATATTTACATTATTCAGTTGAAGGATACTTTAAATTACATTCCATAATAGCCATTATTCCTATTGCTATTCATTATATAAATACAGCCGAGTAAAATATTATATTTCTTATTTGACTTAGAATAAATCTAAAACTCCATTTTTCTTATTTATTTTTAATTTTCAAATTGAAAGAACTTTCTTTTTTAAATTTTGAATATTAATTTTTAAATGAATTGCAATTATTTTCAGAGAATGCAGCACCTTTTGGTTAAACTTTGAAAATTTATTGAAGTTTATGGTTTAATAGCAATCGATTAGTGTAAATGACATAGTTGCTGGTAAAGAAAATTTCAAATGTTTTTATATAATTGTGAAATCATCACATATTTATTCTTTGTTTATAAGTTTGGGAAAATATTTAACCTGCTGGACCACCTAGATACTACAGGCATTATTTTCATTATATCACTACATTTTATTCATTTATTTAGTAAATATTTTATAGAATATCTGCAGTGTACCAAGCACTGTTTATACAGTATAGCAAAAAAATTAAAGATATTTGTCCTTTTTAGACTTTAATTCTACCTGTGAGATATAATGACATATATAGAAACAAATGATATGTTATATTAGAATGTGAGGAGTATTATTTTTAAAAATGAAAATATAAGACAGGATAAGGGATGAGAGATTTCAGGGAAAAGGCATGAGGAAGTAACTTTAAAAAGTATGTTGAGGCAGGAAATACTTTGCATTTGATTAAAGGTTTGAAATGGGGAATAATTAGTCATCAAATACATAGGAAGAAAGTTTAATGGTCAGGGAAACACCAGTAAAAAGGTCCTGTTTAGGGGGTAGCCCATGTACTCTGAGGAACTACAAGGGGTCTATTTAACAAGAGTGACTTTCTGCTGTGTGGGTTGAAGAGGAATAAACAACCTAGTACATGAAAGTCAATGGTGATTAGTGCTATAGATAAAAACCAGGTGGAGGTGTTGCATGGAGACGGGCAAGCTATCTTAAACCAAGAATATTCTGGGTAGTATTCAGGGATAAGGAACATTTGAGCAACCTAAAAGAAGTTAAGTAGAGAGTCATACAAATACCTAAAGGAAGTGAAGTTCAGGAAAATGGAATCAACAAAAGCACATTCTGTAAAATTAATTACCTTTTGTCATTTATGTTAATGTTTTGCATTACTTTATTTTATTGAAAATTCTGTAAAAATGTAACATTGGATTTTGCATTTTAACTCATGCTGATAACTTTTTCTGTTTTAAAGGAATTTATTTTGCATATAATTATAAAATTAATGCACTCTAATACATGGAAATTCATTATATTAATATTTCTAATTTCCTTTTTGAAATTTATTTTCTTCCTTGTGCCCCTTTCTTATTTATTTTCTTTAAATTTTTTTAGATAGTTTCTCTACTTTCCTCCCAAATCCTTCATATTTTAAAGGACAAATATCCCACAAAAAATTCTAACTTACTCTGTACCATATAGTTCAATAATCCACAAAATGCTGGATTTAATTTGTGAGTGCACCTCTAATAGGGGAAACTATGTGTGTGGATGCACATAGAGGTTTATATCGGAATTCTCTATACTTTCGGCATAATTTTTCTGTATATCTAAAACTTCTCTAAAAATAGTTTACTATTACAAAAAAGTGAAAGAGAAATAGATACTTTCTTAGATAAACAAAAAATTGGGGAACATTGTCTCCAATAGAATTGCTTTGCAGGAAATTTTAAGTGCCTTAAAGAGATGAAAACAATAAAGGCCAAAAAGCTCATACACACCACAAGAAAGGATGAGTGATGGTAAAGGAATATATTAAGATGAAACAAAATATTATGACTTTATTCTTTGACATAAAATCTACTAATATATTTTGGTGTAACTGAGGATGAGCAGGCATCCACCAATACAGCACATTCAAAATACAGTACATGGGATTGTCTAAATAGAAACTCCCAACTAACAATACAACCAGTCTTAAATTCCCAATCAAGGTTAAATTCTTAGAAACAGGAAGAATAATATGATTTGTAGTTAAAATTGGTATGTGAAGCCCTTCTGTAGTATTCTTGATGTTGACACTTCATAGAACAACCTTAAAGATACTCATTAAATTATAATTCTGATTACGAAGACAAGGGTGAGCAATTTTGCGACTCAAGTGACATGAATCATATCATCATATTTATTTCTTGACAATGAATAATTTCCTGGCAGCGAATCATAAGGCTGTGACTAAGTAGAGGGCCAAGTGTTAATGTCTCTCTGTGGAAAATGTAAGGGAAATATGGGTGTTTACTTACTGGTTGAACTCATGTCATTTCCAAAGTGATCTGCTTAACTAGTTAATTAAAATTGAATTCTATTAGCTCTTTCCATATTAAATCATACTAAAACACAAAGTGACCAGCTAAAAGAAATTTCCTTCTCTCATCCAAACTCAGGAAATAATGTTTCAGTGGACAGAGAATTGAATTAAGACAACAGATTTCTAGTTTTTTCAGCAATTGTGTAAAATTATTTGCTCTATTCTACTCACCTGTAGAATGAGTACATCAGTATTTATTAAAAAATAATGGAATAAATAATGAAGGACAAAATATGTAAGATTTAATCATGAAAACAAATTTAAATGCAGAATATCTAACTTAGGTGGGCCCTACACAGCCATAGCCCCATGTATTATAACATTTTACTTGCTAAGTTTCAAAAAGTTATCAGTCCCTTAAGCCTTGTAAGGTTTTTCCAATAGAATTAATCAAGATATTTATTGGGGGACTTCCGGGAAGATGGCTGACTAGTAAGACACAGGAATCTCTTCTCCAGAAAAATAGCTAGAAAACAGGCTGAAACAACCCCAAAATAGATCTTCTAGGGTTTAGGACAGCAGGGGAAGGCTGCACACCACCCAGAGCAGAGAGGGACAAAAGAGAGAAATCGCGACAACAGAACCGTGAGTTGCAATCAGCAGCGGCTGCTGCTGCTGGCACCCACCCCCACACTCCTTAGAATTCTCGGGCTTCTGGGCCTGTGACTACAGACAAAGGGGGCTCCAGGATTTTACCACTCCTGGAAAGGGGAGACAGACGGACACAGACTTAGGCTGACTCAGGTTCTGACCCGCAAATTTGGGCTGCGGAACCCCACAGACCCTTCCACATGGCAGTTTGCCCTGGGAGCCTAGGAAGGACTGGAGAAATCCGATCTTCGCAATCTCCCTCTATTCTAGCCTAGACTAAAAAAATCTCATAAAAGAAATGAACTTACGTGTCCAAGAAGCACAACGTACCCCAATGAGAATAAATCCAAATAGACCTATGCCAAGACACATACTATTCAGAATGTAAAATGTAAAAGATAAAGAGAAAATTTTCAGAGCAGCAAGAGAGAAGTAAATGATCATGTACAAAGGACCTCCAGTAAGACTTAGGGCAGATTTCTCTTCAGAAACCATGGAGGCAAGAAGACAGTGGTATGATACAATTAGGAAACTGAAAGAGAAAAACTGCCAGCCAAGAATTCTTTATCTGGCAAAACTGTCCTTCAAACATGAAGGTGAGTATAAAGTATTCACAAACAAACAGAAACTAAGAGAGTTTGCAAAAAAAAATCCACCTTTGCAGGAAATATTAAAGGAAGCCTTAGAACCTGAAAGAAAAAGACAAGAGAGGGAGGCTTGGAGGAGAGTATAGAAGAAAGAAAAGCAGAAAGGATAACCAAAAGAGTAAAAATGAGAGACAAAAACAAGATGACATAGGAAAACCAAAGAATACAAGGGAGGAAATAAATAGTGCATTTTCAGTAATATAATTGAATGTGAATGGATTAAATTTCCCAATCAAAAGATACCGGCTGATAGAATGGATAAAAAAACATGAGCCATCCATATGCTGCTTACAAGAAACTCACCTCAGACCCAGGGATACAAACCAGCTGAAAGTAAAACGTTGGAAAAAGTTACTCCACGCAAATAGTAATCAGAAAAGAGCAGGAGTAGCTATACTAATATCGGACAAAACAGACTTTAAATGCAAAAATGTGATAAGAGATACAGAAGGCCATTATATATTAATAAAAGGGATGATCCTCCAGGAAGATATAACAGTCATAAATATCTATGCGCCTAACCAGGGTGCCCCAAAATATATGAGACAAACTCTGGCAAAACTGAAGGAAGAAACAGACATTTCTACAATAATCATCAGAGACTTCAACACCCCTCTCACATCATTAGATAGAACAACTAAACAGAAGATCAACAAGGAAACAGAGAACTTGAACAATATGATAAACAAGTTAGACCTAACAGACATATATAGAACACTGCATCCAAACTCAGTGGTTTATACATTCTTCTTAAGTGTCCATGGATCTTTCTCCAGAATAGACCACATGTTAGGTCACAATGCAACTCTCAATAAATATAAAATGACTGAAATTATACAAAGCACCATCTCAGATCATAATGGAATGAAACTAGAAATCAATAACAGACAGAAAAAGAGTAAATTTGCCAATGTGTGGAGACTGAACAACACACTCCTAAATATTCGGTGGGTCAAAGAAGAAATTGCAAGTGAAATCAGTAAATATATTGAGACAAATGAAAATGAGAACACAATGTATCAAAACTTATGGGATACAGTGAAGGCAGTCTTGAAAGGGAAATTTATAGCCCTAAATGCCTATATTAAAAAACAAGGAAGAGCTAAACTCAAATATTTAACTGAACAACTAGAGAAACTAGAAAAAGAACAGCAAACCAATCCAAAAGCAATCAGAAGGAAAGAAATAATAAAGATTATAGCAGAAATAAATGAAAATGAGAACATAAAAACAATAGAGAAAATCAACAAAACCAAAAGCTGGTTTTTGAGAAGATCAATAAAATTGACACACCCCTCGCTAGACTAACAAAGAAAAAAAGAGAGAAGATGCAAATAAATACAATCAGGAATGAAAGATGGGAAATTACAAATGACCTAACAGAAATAAAGAGAATCATAAGAGGATATTATGAAAAACTATATGCCAACAAACTAGACAACCTAGATGAAATGGACAAATTTCTAGAAACACATAACCAACCTACACTGATGTTCCAAGAAATACAAGAACTTAACAAACCAATCACAATTAAGGAGATTGAATCCATCATTAAAACTCTCCCAGCAAAGAAAAGTCCAGGACCAGATGGCTTCACAGGTGAATTCAACAAACATTTCCAAAAGAATTAACACCAATCCTGTTTAAACACTTCCAAAAATTGAAGAGGAGGGAAAATTACCCAACACATTTTATGAAGCCAACATCACCCTAATACCAAAGCCAGATAAAGATTCCACAAGAAAAGAAAATTACAGACCAATCTCTCTAATGAACATAGATGCAAAAATTCTCAACAAAATACTTGCAAATTGAATCCAACAGCATATCAAAAGACTTATACATCACGACCAA
>JAQZBX010105323.1:0-10862 GCA_029593785.1 Cabassous unicinctus
AAAGTTTGTACCTTAAATTGAGTAAGGTTTACCTCAAAAGAAAATGTGCAGGACAAAGGAAATAACAAATATGCAAACCCATTTAAAATACAAGGTCATAATACAAGAATAATATGCAATTCAGATTACCTTAATTATTTGCTCATTTAAAGAACTCAAGGTTAAATATGCACCCAGAGCTTAGAGATAGAGCATTTTTGTCAGGGAAACAAAAGAAAAAACTTGTAACTAGATATGGGCTTTTGGGACAAGAATTAATTTTACCTGGTTACACTGTGCACAGGTAAAAAATATATATATTAAACAAGAGAAAATAGCATTTTCCATACTGGGATGCACCCTACACCTAGTCAAAAATGTAGGAGAGTCCATGAATGCTAAGAAATAATGCCTGAATTCAATAATGAAATTCTGAGGTCTTTTTGATCTAAGCCAAGGTATTCAAACTTGTTAAAAACTTAATTCCTATGATTATGCCCTCAAATATCCTCTGCTAATTTAAAACAAAACAGAATAATATTGAATGACCTGGCTTTCATGGATGTTCATTATCTACCCAGAAATTTATCTGTCAAAACGTTTACATTTAATGAATGTAGTTTATACAGGGGTCATCTCTATGTTTACTTGAAGCAATGCATGCATCTCCCCTTTCTATAATCTTTTATTCACATATTTTACCTAAGAGCCCCTCACAGCCAAGGGCACCCTTTTTTGTCTTTAACATCTGGTAGGAAAATATCATATAAAAATTAAGTAATAATTCATTTTTTCTCTTTTATATTTATCAGATAACTGGAAATGCCATTCATAGCTACTAGTTATCAAAATATAGCTAATATCATCACACTTAAAATATTATTTCAGCTGGATTTCAAAAATCGTCAAGTTTTATTTAAATTATGTAGCTTTATTAGGGTAAAGGAACAATTCTGTTAATCATTTTGAAATTTTCTAATCAAGGGAACCCTGTATAATGTCACTGAATACCTGAGTTCCAAAGATATTTGTTGGAATTCATACATTTAAAACTGTAATTCCACTTCTTTCTCATTATTGAACCTTTGCTGATCAATTAATTCATTCTCTAGGAATCTCAATTTTTGGTATTACCACATACAGTCATGTGGAATTCTTGTGTTATTAATGATCTAATTTAGAGTTATGTTACCCCTTTAGTTTGATTGTAAAGAGGTTGAGGACATATTTCCACTATAATTCAGATCTGTGTAGTTTCTTAATACATATATGATAACTGATTTGATGGTATTTTATTATTTGATCAGTTAGAAAAGGTGAAAGTATATAATAACTCATATTAAAATAAATTCCACATCATTTGAGATTAATATTTAAAAGTATAGAAATAATACAAGATGAAACAAAGATGTTAACTTCCCTAATTGAAAGAATAAACTAAACCGCAAGGGGAAAATGTTTTGATAAATTGGATGGTATAATAAAATAATAATAAATAATAATAAAATGGAAATCCTCAAAACATAAAGATATTGAAAATTAATTGAAAAATATAGGCATAATTCAAAATATAGAAATTATAAGTGGGAAAATATATATAGAAAAATATTACCCTTTCACTGGTAATCAAGGAAATGCATGCCATGATTTGTGTTCTCTTAATTGAACAGAAATAATAATGTTTGATGTCCATTAGAAAACTTAACTATATTCTTGTATTTTTAAAGTGGTGGAGAATATTGATCCAATTTGTACCTAAATGCATAACCTTGAAAAACCAAAACATTATGTAAGGAACTGATATTTAGCTCTGGATAGTGGGATTGGGAAGTCATTTTCATGGACACTTTATTTTTCAACCTCAAATATTCTGTAAACTTTGTATATTTTATTATGTAAATATATTGGTTCTATATTAGATAACAAAAGTACTTCTAATAAATACAGGTAAAACAAAATTGGAAAAATATTTGAAAAGCTACCTATAAGTAGAAAATATTCGTATCAATGGCACAGCAATCCCACGGGTTTGTTTTGATTAAATTATTAAAAATAAGGAAAAGACTATGAACATGAAAGATTCATTCAAAAGTATTTTATGGGTAATATTTTGAAAACCACTTAAATAAATAAAAAACAATTAAATGTAATATTTAATATTCATACATTTTTTCTAGTGAATTTACAACTACTAAAATATATAATTGCATTATGTGTACCCTTTATTCATATTGATAAAGGCTTTTAACCATCCAAAATGAAAATCAAAATTCATAATATTAGTGTATTATAACATTTTTATAGAATCAAATGTATGCGACCCTAGAGTAAACAATGAACAGATGATAGAGCAATGAATGAAATGTATTTTTAAGAGAAAGAAAAATTAGTGAAAAAACAAAACCTCTGAAAGATAAGGGTAGGAAAATCATATATGTGTAAAGATGTTATTTATATTATATAAATATAAGTGTGGTACATCAGGTTGGATCCATAGGATGTGAAACTAAATACTATGCAACTAGCATAAATAATGAATCATTTCACATACATAGAAACTTTCCTCAATAATGCCAGCTTCAGTGATTTATTTAAATATCTCATGTGTTCTGATGGACAATTAAGGTAAAATTATGGCCATGATGAGACAAAAATTAGATAAATAATTACTCTTTAAAGAATAACACATCCAAAATACTTAAGAGGTCAGGATTAATCAACACAAACTGTCAGCCAAATCAAGAAATACTTGTCTCAACAGGGACTCTCCAAATTTTGTTTGAATTACATAGTAATATTGTTTTTCATTTATTGAGCAGTGTCTATGCATGTATATATCATATACATATACATATATACACCTAAAGTATCTAATAGAATCTCAAATTTTTGTATGAAGAAAACATTTTGAATTATTAAAGTGACTTGCTTAAGGTCACAAATAAAGTCAGCAATTCTCAGACCTTGGCCTTACAATCCACCACATGCATGATTTTTTTTTCATGAAAAATCTTGGTTCCACCCAGGAAGTCTCCATGGTTAAAGCATGGGCATCAGCATTTTTTTTAACTTTTCATATAGTTATAATGCATGATAAACTTTAGAACTACTGTATTATAGTGCTCATGAAATTAGAACTCTAAAATAGTAATGCTCTTACCAAATCATAAATTTCTCTATTTTCTTTACAGATAAACCATTTCTCAAATGTGCCTTTCTACGTCTACTGCACCAGGGATCTGAATAGCAGTGTGAATGAGTTCATTTTGTTTGGGTTCACACAGGATGTTCTAAAGAAGGAAATAGTGTTTGTGGTCTTCTTGTTTATCTACCTTGAAACTCTGGTGGTGAATTTACTTGTGATGACCGTCAGATAGAGTCAGATGCTTGGGAACACCATGTATTTCTTCCTTTTCTACTTATCCTTTTCTGATGCCTGTTTTTCTCCAACTACAACATCAAGGTTGATTATAGATATTCTATCTGAGAAGAAAGTCATCGCCTACAATGAGTGCCTGAACCAGATCTTTACACTTTACTTCTTTGAGTGCATGGAGACCTTAGTCCTCATCCTCATGTCCTTTGATCACTATGTGGCCATTTGTAAGCCACTGTGATATACAACCATCATGAGCAGATATATCTGTGGTGTGTTGCTGAATCTGGCCTGGGTGGGATCTATTATACATTCTTTAACACAGATTTCTCTGGCTTTGAAATTAGCCTTCTGTGGCCCTAATGTTATTGACCCTTATTTCTGTGATCTGCAATTTCTGTTGAAACTTGCCTGCAGTGACACCTATGTCCTAAATCTACCCATAGTCCTTAAGAGTGGAGCCACATGAATGGTGAGTTTCATAATCCTGATAATCTCTTATATTTTAATTTTACATTATCTGATTAACCAGAGTACAAAAAAAGGAAAGTCTTCTCCACATGCACCTCTCACATAACCATGGTCACCTTATTCTTTGTCCCAGGTATCTTCAGATACACTCTCCCTCCAACCACAATTCCGTGGACAAGAGGGTGGCATTGTTTTACATTATTGGTACTCACTTGTTCAATCCTTTGACTTATACTCTGAGGAATACAGAAGTTAAAAATGCCATAAGAAAATTATGATGCAGCAAAATGTGACATGAAGCAGCAGAGTGAAAGAAGCCACTCGCAAATCCTGACTGGTAGAGAAGAGAAAATGTTCTCATCATTATGCAGAAATGCATCTTCTCCAGGTAGAATTTTGAAAGAAGTAAGCAAACTGAGCACAGAGCACTCACCTCCATTTTAGTTTGACCTGATATACCATGGAGTAACAAAACATCAAATACAGGAAGATTTATGAAAGCCCAAGTCCAATCACCTTCTATTCTCTGCTTTGCACCTTGTGAGCCAGATTCCATTGTGTCTATGACTTTATCTCCATGTTTTATACATATTCTTGTTTTGCTTTACCTTCTGTCTTTCATTATCCATCAAATGGATTTCATATAAGTATTTTTGTATTCTTGATTTGTATTTGTCATGGTAGCTCATTAAACTTATATTTTAATCCATGTACTGTTAATAATTTAATAGAAGGCTGTCCTTTCCTGGAGAACAAAGTGATAAAGATTGTTTCCCTATGGAAGACTGGACTTCCAAGGGAAGTCTGGACTACAGCAAAGAAAATCATATAATGTCACTTTGGAAGGCATTGAGATCATGGCTGGCTTTAACTGTGCATATAGATGTTCAAACTGTCATTATAAAAGTATTGAAGAATTAATTTAAGACCATATTTTTACCGGAAAACCTCTCAAATGAAAGTCCTATTGATCATAAGGCAATAATTTCCTGGTTTGTAACAAACTATCAACAAACAACCTACTATGTCACAAGTTTAGCATTGCTATATAAAGGAAACGGAAGATTAGGGATTAAAGTAAAAAGAATTGGAGAAAGGAGAAATGGTGATGAAGTTAAGATGGTAGAGAGGAGAAACCTCTTTCTCTTGTACTTTAGGAATCACCACTGTGCATAAGTATTCCTGAAAGGAAAGTGAAGATTAGGAAACTTTTATCTCTCATTAAGTAAGATAAATTGTGATTCCACTGGACAAACACATATTTAGGAAACCAAAGTTCAGAGATTCAGCTCCTTTCCTTATGTTATGTTAAAATTATCAAATTCAAATCCAGTATTCTCTTGGCTTTAAGTACTATCTCTATGCTAATGACTCTCAAATTTATTATTCTACCCTAGACCTCTCACCTGAATGCCAGATTTTATATTCAACTAATTATTTGATATATTCCTCTCTGTATATAATAACATCTTCACAATTAGGCATTGTTCTTACACCCAAAAAAATGCTATGCATGCAACCTTCTCCGGACAAATGTATCATACTCCCAGTTACCCAGCCTAAAAACAATGAAGTCAAAATTTTGGTCATATCACAATTTGTATTTAATCTCTTAGGAAAAAATATTGTTTTCCTTCAAACTTCATCCAGAGTTTGATATATTTTCACATCATTTCCCCTACTAGCCTGTTATGAGCTGCAGTCATCTGTTGCTGAGGCTTTAGAAATAAAGTATCATAATTATTTCTAATTCTATTCTTGTCTTGTTGAGTCTATGTTCAACCTATTTCCATAGGTTGTTTTATTCTTTTAAAATTTTATGATATGATATTTCTGTAAGAGAATATTTTCTCTTTATATCCAGCAAGATAATTTAATAAAAGAAAGCTTTATTTGCTTATCTCATGTCTGGGTCCATAATATTTCAAGAGAATGCTACTCTGAGTAGGATGGTATGAAGTTACAGTAGAAATACATGTTTAAATATAAATTACCTGCAAGTTGAACTCTAGAGTCACCTGGAGAAAAAAGTGCTAATTAAGAAGTAACTGATTGTACCTATCTCTTTGAATGCATGTGGGGAAGAAGTAATAAGTTTTTCCCATATCTGTACAGGACAATTCCTGTGGAAATAGCAATCTCTGACCCATCACTAACTACTGATTTGCAAGTTCAGTCATTTTTACCTTGTATAGTGTTTACTTCAATTAGTGACTTGAAAACGAATCCTAAAGGGGGACTTCCTAAGTAAATCATAGATTATGGGTGTGCTTGTCTTTTTCTTATAGCCTCCCACTCACCAGTGAATGTGGGCCACAAGCATGCCAGCTCAGCTAAGAATTTCTTGGTATAGAACTTCCCAATCTTTAGGCTTCAAAAAATTGATGGGGAGAAACCTAAACATTGAAAGATATCTCTTCCCAAACCTCCCTACTGCACATTGCTTTCTTGATGTCCAGATAAAGTATATTAAGAAAGTTTCTTGTTCTTGACTATAACATGATTTAAAGACCTGAAAATAGCAAACTATGCTAATGCAGAATTATTGGGGATTACAAGTACCATGATCTCAGCAACAAATGAAAGTTGTCCTGGAATAGCAGGTCTCTGAGGTCTGCTCTTTCCATTCTTTACTTTATATAAAGCCTGTGATAGACTGGTGGTAGCTCCTTTGTTCCCTCAGAATCTGGATGTAAATGGACTGACAATTTAGAAACAAATAGCCGCTATAATCTGTGACTCATTATCTTTAGGTGATATTGCAGGCACAATAATCTTCAGAGTCTGTCCTCATTAACATTTTCATGTATGATTAAAGGTAAGTATTTCAAGAATATTGCTCAGGCACAAGAAGGAGTTAGGGATGCTCTGAACTCTCTGTTTCCAGAAGGTTAGAATTAGCAGCTTCATCCAAGCTGGCAGCCACACAAGTTTATCCTGTTCTCTCTTATGGTTGTGGCACCCTGTGAAAAAGGGTGTTGGCAAAGAGCTGGCAGAGTCAGTATAGCAACATCCTATGTCTGTGGTCTGGAAGTCAACCTAGGATTTGAGAAATAGGGCATTATTTCATTTAGTCATAAGAGAATGGGTGCAAGAGTTTATCAGAGTTTATAAAGCAATCCTATTATGTGCCTCACAGAGTCATAGGGAGGATTAAACAAAATAAAATGTGAAAACACCTAAGTCATTAAAATCTGCTATTCTACTGTTGATGCCCTGAGGATAGACACATGCAGGCTAGAGAATCTGCTCTCTAATATTAATATTCTCACATGCTTAAAGAGGAAATTCTTTGGAGTTCATGAAACTACACCTTCATGGCTGACTCATCTACTTAAACTTGAGAACTTGGTCAAGGTTTGCAGCTTCTTTATGCGTCATTTTTCACAACTGCTGAAAGGAGATGAGAAGGAACCTATCTTGTAGGACTGTTGTGGGCTTAAAGATCATACATGTGATGTGTAGAATGGTGACTGGAAAATAATCATCCCTTTGTTGTCTGTTGTCATCTCCTGCATAGGAACAGAGAGCTCAAGGTGTAACAGTACCTTGGTCCTGACAAAAATGTTCTCAACTCACATGTGTATCTTGTTTGCATTTCTCTTGTGGATCATAGGATTGTGGGAAAATGCTGAAATTAGAAGGAAAAAAGACCAAGTTTAGAAGTATTCAATAATTACTCACAAACAATTATAATTCTGAAATATTTCTGGTAGTCTTTGATCTCCCTTATAAAATGTCTAACAGTGAAGTTGAGATTCCCAGAAAAAAAATGGTTGGGAATAAAGGAAAAGTGACTATCATTAGAACGAATATCTATTGAGCACTTTAATATATCAGTCAGTTTTAAAGTGTGGTGTCTTATCTGATTCTAATATAATACACATGATGAAGTTCTTGTTATTTCCACTTTATATAAAAGCAAATTTGGCCATGAGCAAAAACTGATAATTAGTAGTGCTCAGCTTTAAGTCCAGCGTGATCTGATTTCTAATCCTGAGCTCTATTCATAATGTTATTGTATTTCATCAAAACCTGGTGCTGTGATGTATCTACACTGGATGGAAGACCAGGTCTGGATTGTTTAGGAACTTTCTATTACCAGGGGAAGGCAGGCTTTACTCCTCAGACAGATCCAATGTTCATCAGCTGAAGAGGAAAGAGGGTGGAGAGAAGAGAACATCTCCTAACTTCCTCTTATCTTTGATATTTCTGCTGGAGTCCTACCTAAGCATAATCTAGACATCTTTGATTTTGTAATTTCTTTTTGGCTGCAGAATGGAATGGAAGTCTAAGCAGAAGATTCAATTTCAGAACAGGGACATCCTCTTCATGAATAGGCCATACCAGCATCCTAGGTGAATTATACCTGAAATGAATGAAATTGGATATGATTCCCAATTCTTCCATTCTCTAATCATATGACTTTCTGAATGACAATTAAGTTATCAGGGCCTGTTAGGTTACTTAAATAAAATATTATTATTAGGAGAGAAAAAAAAAGATAGCATATGAAAAAATTAAGCAAGTGTATTTTGCATAGAAAATGTTTAGAATATATTTTCTGAATAAAATTGAGAGAAATGTTTTCCTGACTGACATACTTATCACTATGAAATTGTTGGTAATAATTTTCTTTTTTACTTTTGGCCAATCTGTATCATCTTAGGCAAGTATCTCAACTGCTCTGTGTCTCAGTTTTCTCTTCTGAAGTGAATGTGGTTGCAAAATAAATAGTTGTACAGTGAAAGAAGATAAGAATGACATCATTCTACATGTCAGAGCCAATGCAACAAGGATCCAGGGGGACCCATATGAAAGAAATAATTGTCAAATTGTAATACACATGCAACAAAAATATCTTTAAAAACAGAAAATAAGGATGTTTTCATTCATACAACAGTAACAGAATTCATTGTCAGCACATTCAGTATAATATAGAAAAGGAGGCTTTCAGGCAGAGGGAAAATGATTCTAGATGAAATATGGATTCAGAGAAGGAATGAAGTTCATCAATAAAGATAACTACATGAGGAATGTTTTTTATCATAATACTTAGACTGCATTTAATGTACACTGCTTAAATATCTTTATGACTGTGATCTTTTAATTAATGATTGATTGTGAACACTTAAAGGACTGGATTCCCATGATTCTTACTCTCAGTTGAATGATTTAAAATGCCTGGATAGAAACATTTCTTTTCGCATGAGTGGCTAAAAGTCAATATATCATAAAAGATACAGAGGAATAGAGTAGCCTTTCTTCTCAGATGAAGCTTCACACAGACATAGAGTGATGGTCTATGTTTATATGAAAAAGTCATTGAAAAATCACACAGCCAGTCCCTCCCTTGTAAAATATATCTACAGGATGAAGAAGATAAAATAAACATTGTAGGAATAAGGGCTCCACTTCCAATTCCTCTCCCTCAGCCTCCAATGTGGACTTGGTTGCAATCTTGCCAAGAATCATTTGAGTTGGTATTATGCACTTGGCACTTTGGTTTCAGATTGTTCTTGTACTGAAGGAGATAATGATGGATAGGGAAGTGCATCTTCCACACCCACAGAAAGACTGACTAGTAGAAAAAATTCTTGAACAAGAAGTAAGTGTCCTTGCAGATCCATCAAAACACATTTATTTATGTAGGGCATGGCTTTTGTTAGCCATATTGCTTGGTTGGAGTTCTGTTCTATATAAGATCATGTCAGTAGGGACAATTCAAGACCAGCTTATAGTGGGAATTTCTAGCAATGACTCAAAATGTCTCTAACAACCCTAAATCTATATCTAACTTTCATTGTCATATAAAGAAGAATACTGAATTTTATAATCCCCTCCATTGTTTTAACTCTCAAGCAAAAACTCTCATTAAACCTTAACAGGACACATAAACACATTGAGGATGCTCAAAGCAAAATTTCTAAGGAGTCAAGAAGGAGCTGTAAGTAACTCTAATTATTACATATTAAATTTCAATTGGAGAGGAGCTGATGTGGCTCAGTGGCTGAGCACCAGCTTCCCACATATATGGTCCTGGGTTCAATCTCTGGCCCCAGTACATAAAAAACAAAAAAAGAAAGAAAGAAAGAAAGAAAGAAATTTCAATTGGAGCCCCTGAACATATTTTTCTCAATGGGTAGGAAGGCATGAAAGTGAAATGATTTTTAGATATTATTATCGATGAGAAGGTTTGAGATTGAAATAATGATTCTGTGATGGACATATATTCCTGACAAGTAGGATGCATAGTCTTCTGATATGATAGGAGAATTTGTGGGGTAAGGATTGCAGGGATTTGGTACAAAATGAGAACTTATTCTAAGATGGATGTATAGAATATGGGACTGTCTAGAACAGCTATTCTAGTTCTCCTAACAAGAATTCATATTGGAGTTCATAATTGGTTTTGAAACCGCTATTGTATGTTTAAATAATTTTCTTAAGCATTATCTTATATCTTTGGTTAAGAGATAAAAAGCTGATGTATAAATTTATACTTTAAATATTTCAGTTGTTGTAATGTGTAACACCTGTGCAAATATGCAATTATAAACCCATGTGCACATACAGACACACATTCCTTCTCAAAGAAAGACAAATATGTACAGGCACTGCAAAATAAATAACCATTTAGGAAAAAATGTTTCTTCCAACAATATAAAAGTAGTTGGCATAGATATTTATACTCTTCTGACATATTTATCTAGTTTAAATGTCACATAATAAAACTGATTCACAGTATTAATAAAACAACATTAAAAGCATTTTGGAGATAATTTGTTACTGGAGCTTTACCCAATAACAAGTGGATATATAATTTGTTATATATAAATGAATTTCAAACGTTACCTTTCAAATGTATAATTCAATCACTCAATACAGGTTTGGGTGCAAAAAAAAATAGTGTTTAAGTTTAATGGTAAATTTGTAAGAAACTATTTAGGGCTTGAAGATGGTTGTATTAAATTCTTAGGCATAATAAAGTCCACTCTTGGATTGTGCAGTATACTATTCCAGGCCATCAAACATT
>JAQZBX010105324.1:0-10863 GCA_029593785.1 Cabassous unicinctus
CCCAGAGGAAAAGACCACTTTACAAACATAATCCAATATTTCATTTTGGAATTCATCAATAATATCAAACTGCTACAGTAGGGAAGCAGAAAGAATCAGCTACAGGGGTGTATAGAACTCAGTCTTGATATGAGAGGTGAGAAGGTACAAAGGAAAACACATTTCTTTATAAAGCAAAATGCTGCCCCTTATGAGGTATTGCCACTTATGGTAACAGTTACTAATTTAGACTGGGATTTAGACTACATCTACATAATGGGGATAAAGAAGAGTTTGCCTGGAATACAGGAGATCCTCTAGCACGTCTCCTAGTACTGCCATGCCCTGTGATTAAAGTCAATGGAAAATTGCAACAAACCAATCCAAGCAGGACTAACAAGGGCCCAGAATCTTTGGCAATGAAAGTTTGGGTCACCCCACCAGGCAAAGAACCATGGCCAGCTGAAATGCTTGCTGAGGGTAACGGGAACATGGAATGGGTAGTAGAAGAAGGTAGTGATAAATATGAACTTTGACCACATGACCAGTTACAGAAACAAGGACTGTAATAGTCATGAACCCTTCTTCCTTATGTCATTATGAGTATGATTATACATGTACACAAAACAAATTTCTTTGTTTTCTTCCCCAACCTTTTCCCCTATTATATGAAAAGTTGTATTAATTTCATGTCATAATATTTAAAGATGTCAAGTTTAAGAGTGAATATTACCCAAGGACTTGCACCCTATTCTGTAGGGAATTAATGCATTTCCAGTTGTATGCAGGTGAGTTGAACATTGTTGGGCGGAAATACATATGTATGCTTGTCTGTTATTGTTTTTACTTAGAGACTAAGTATGGTTTAAGGTAGTGTGTATGGTTGACGAATTGACAAGGGGTGGACTGTGATGGTTAGGCTAATGTGTCAACTCAGTTGCTTAGAGGTCTTGAAAGCCAAAACTGAGGATTTCAGAGGTCAGAAGAGGAATTTGAATTCAAATTCAGCACTGGCTCTCAGAATTCCCACCAGGCAAGCTCACCTAGGTAATTTGGACTATGGCCTTCAAGCATCACTTTTATCAGACTTCTCTGCTTGCGGCCTGCCCTATAGAGTTCAGATTTGCCAGGTCCCATGGTAGTGTGAGTCAATTCCTTAGAATAAATTTCTTTGTATGTATGTATAAAGAAATTGTTTACACACACACACACATACACACACACCTATCCTGTTGATCC
This sequence comes from Cabassous unicinctus, assembly GCA_029593785.1. NCBI lineage: Eukaryota > Metazoa > Chordata > Mammalia > Cingulata > Chlamyphoridae > Cabassous > Cabassous unicinctus. Next base: position 1,219 of record JAQZBX010105324.1, read on the forward strand.
TGTTTCTCTGGAGAACACTCACTAATACACTCTATCCTGCCTAAACACTCACTGCCCTTCACATAATCTCCACAAGAAGTAGGAAGGCAAATATAAATGCAGTCCATGTTCTAGTAGAAGTAAGAAGATGATGGGAAACGGAGATGGGAAAAGAACTAATGGGGGTGAACTTTTCTATTTTCTAGTTTTCAAACTTAATTCTAACTGAGAAACATGACCTGGAGTTTGAATTGGAAATGGAGTTAGATAAACTACCACGCTTGCTGAAACATGGGCTGCGTTGCCCCTTTGGCATGATCAGCTTTGATCGCGTTCCAGTTCCTCCACGTCTGCTGTTCTTACCTTGCAATGAACCAAGTGTGCCTTCTTCAATTAGCATGCCAAGCTTTCTGGCTGACCCAGTGTCCTGGAGTGAAATCAGTGTCAATGGTTTCTGGGATTCTGGTTGTTTTTGCTTTATTGATGTTTCCTTCTCCCTTCATCCCATCTCCAAACTAATTTTCGTTCTATTTGAAAACAACCCAAAATGATGAATTAGTTTGTACTTTTCTGCAGTGGTAGGGTTTAATTGGGTGTCACAGACTCAGTTCAATTTCTGGCACAAGTAAGTTAAATCCTTCAATGTGAGGGACTGACAACAGGTATGATGGTCAATAACAAGGCCTGAGGATGACAAAATTCTGCTGAAAACCGTTATGTCACACACACAAACACATCTGCCTTCATCTTTTCTTTTATTAGTGAAACATTTCCAAAATTACATGGAGTAACATTAGGATAGAGAAATGTTGCAAATGCAATTATATCAAAAGAAAATAATTAATTTTCTGTCCCACAGATAGGAAAGTGAAATAGTATAAACCTTATAGAGTGAATAATATTTGACTCTCCTTTCTTCTTACTGAAGAAGATTTAAAATAAAATGCCAAATGCATCATTCATCTATTAATGTATAATAAACCTCCCCACACCTAGCAGCTTACAATAAAAATTTATCTATTACATGTCTGTGATTTGGCATGGCAGTTTTATTGCTGGCCTAGACTAAGCTCATGTATGTGGATGCAATCAACCAGCCTCTTGCCTGGGGCTGGAGTATCCAAAATGGCACCCCTTTTGTGTCTGGGGCTCTGGTACTGCCTATCAGCCGGGCACTCTTTTGGCTTGGTCTTTCATTATTCACAGACTAGGTGAATTTCCTTTGATTACGGTGGAAGCATTCCAAGGGGACAGACATGGAACTTACATCCTCTTGAGGCTGCAGAATTCACACAACCCCACTTTTTTATTTTAATAAATAATTTTTATTGATAGAGATTAATAAAACCTAAATCCATCCAAAGTGTACAATCAATGGCATTTGGTACAATTACATATCTGTGCATTCAATTACTTCAATAATTTTCATTATTGCAGTAATAATAGTAATAATAAACAAAAACCAACAAAGCAAAATTCATGACCTCTCATTCTTTCTATGCCTCCCCTGCTATTCTGCGTCCCTCTCTCTAGTTTATTTGTATTTATATCTTGTAAAAACAGTCTTATATATGAAATAGCACCCATATTTGTATTTTACATGAGGTTTCACTATGTTATACAGTCCCATGCTACATTTATAGGTTCCTTCTAGTAATATATATGTCCACAGACTTTCCCTTTCAATCACTGTCATACCCATATAATAGCTCTGCTAGTCACAAACACCATGAAGTGCTCTCACCATTTCCATTCATTGCCAAAGATTTACAAACAACCTTTTAACCAGTTCTGCACAGACTAACCCTCAGTTTTCCATTCTCTACCCTCCTTCTATTTTCTGGTGACCTATATTCTGATTATTAACTCTGTGAGTTTACCCAATATATTTATTTCATAATAGCGCAATAATACAGTATTTTACCTTTTGTATCTGACTTCCTGCTCTCAACATCATGTTCTCCAGGTTCATCCACATCATAATATGCTTCATGACTTCATTTCTTCTTACAGCTGGATTATATTCCAGCATGTGTATATACCACAATTTGTTTATCCATTCTTCAGTTGATGGACATCTGAGCTGTTTCCAAACTTTGGCAATTGTGAATTACACTGCTATGAATACCAGTGTGCAAATGTCTATTCATGTCACTGCTCTCAGTTCTTTTGGGTATACACCCAGGAGTGGTATTGCCGGGTCACATGGCAAATCTTACATTTTACTTTCTTAGGAACTGCCAAACAGTCCTCCACACTGACTGTACCATTCTACATTCCCACAAACAGTGAATAAGTGCTCCTATCTCTCCACATCCTCTCCAACATTTACAGTTTTCTAACTTTTTAATAGTGGCCAGTCTAATAGACAACCCCAATTTTACCCCTTCCTATTGGTCAAAAGAAGTCATCTAGCCACTTCACATTCAAGGGATAGGAAAATAGACTCAAATTTTGATTGGAAAATCTGTGATAAATTCATGATCGTATTTTTCATCTGCCACATGGAGAGAATGAAAATTTGCATCGAAATTAAATATGACTAAATCCCCTGTTAGACTGTGAACTTCTTGATGGCAGGGAATACTTATTATATTTATTTTTATATTTCAAGTCCAGAGTGTCTGCTACATTGTAGATCTCAATATCTGTATATTGAACAAATGTTAACAGAATATGCATTAAGAAAATAGATCAAAATAAAATAATGAAAACAATCCTTTATAACTTACCATTTTTAATTTATGTTGTCTGAGGTTATTTGTCATGTGAGGTTCATTTGGGAAGAACAAGAAGAGTTTAATTGCAAGTCTTTTTTAGTGGAAGAGTTAGTTTGACAAAGAAGGCTTGAGGCATTGTAGACTAGAAGTACAATATAAGTAAAAATAAAAACAAAACTGAGATTACATGTGGAGGGAAGTCAGCACATTGTTGAGTGAACAAAGGAGCATGGAGATTTTTGAGCTAAGCAGGAATTAATGGATTCTTTTACAACAAGATGGATAATATCAGATCTGAAATGATAGGTATGAGGAAGATGTAAAAATAAATTATGGACTTTCAAAAAGTAAGAAGACTTTACATTCAAACACTGATATTCCCTTTCAAACAAGTCATTACCTAGACTAAATTTGAAGGGGCTGCATAGAATGCTGAGTAAGTTGTTACAATAAGAAAAATAATAATAGATTTTGTATCAGGCTGAATGTCTTTGCCTCAAGCCTGAAGAACCCTTGTCCTCTTCTAATTTTTGTTGCTCTCATCTTATAACTCACCTCTGCCAGTCTGACTACCATTGTGAATGCCACACAGGGGTTGACTCTTCTCTTTGATTGTCTTTATGACACATATTGGTTGCAGTAAATAACATCTTGCACTTTGGAGCCTGTGAAGCATTCATTTGTTGGTCATGCTCTATATCCCTAACTATAAATTTCTTAAGGCCAGAAAGGTTGTCTTCTCTTTCTTCTGTTTCCCTCTCAATTACTGTATTCATTCAAATTTCTGATTTAAAATAACAGAAAAATGTTAAAATTTTATCCTTGCATTTGAAATAATATGCATGGCTTTTATTTTCTTCTTTTTAATGAGTTAAGGTGGGTAAATCACAATATCCAGTGCCAGGCATATAGTAATTACTAAATGATATTTTACTGTTCTTATTGCCATCATCATTACTATTTGTATGTAACACATAGGCTGATGCAGAAAATTAGACAACTACTTCCCTTGTAGATTTTTTGTGAGCCATGGGTGAACTAGCCAACTGTATTTTCAGGTCATTTATGAATTTATTCATGTAACAAATAGTCATTGTACATTTGACAAAGTGCTACTTTGCATATTCAGTGGTAAACAAAATAGACGTGATTCCTTCCACCATGAAGCTTCCATTTGGCGTTCGGGAGGGAGACACATGTTAAACTAGTAAAGAAGTAAATTACAAATCTCAACAAGTACCATGAATGGAAAGAACAAGGCACTATAAGTAAATATACAGAGGAGGAAGGAACATATTAGACCAGGTAGGTGGTCAAGGAAATATTCTGAAGAAGTTATATTTAAACTGAAATCCCGAAACATAATATGGATGGAGCACCATGAAGAGTGGTGAAAGAACAGTCTGAACAGAAGTAGCAGTATGGGGCCAAATGCATAAGGCTGAAAAGACAGTTTGGCAACCTCTAAAATAGAAGAATTTTGGCATGACTAGAGTGTAATAAGCTGGTAAGAAAGCAGTATGTGGTGAGTTAGACAGGATGGTAGGACCAAACCCTGACGTTTTCTGTAGTCCTTGTATGTGACTAAGTTTCATTTAAATTGTAACTGAAAGGTTGTAAGCAAGGCAAATTAATTCATTTACAGATGTCTGGTGTGGTTATGTGGATAAAGAATTAGAAAGGAAGTAGAAAGAGGTGGGAGAGGGTCCTTATGACAGTAATGTAGAGATCTGGGAGATCTCTACATCTCTACATCTGGGAGATCTCTACATCTGGGAGATCTGGGAGATCTCTGGAAGAGGTCGATGAGGCAGTGGTGATGGAGCCAAGTGGATAAACATTTGAGATATATGTTGTGCTGGGATTCACAGGATTTTTACCAGATTGTATGGAGGTGTGAGTGTAAAGGATGTTTTGAGGACGATTCCCATGTTTTTGCCTGGAGTGATTATGGACGGCATTTCCTGAGATGAAGAAGATTTAGGGGACCCAGAGAAAAGTCATGGGTCTGTTTGTCCGAGATGTTTGTGCTACAAATAAGTGTGGCTTCAAGTAATCAGTGAGAAATAAGAATACAGTGGTCAGAAAAGAGGTTTGTATCAAAGACAAGAATTTGGAAATTGTCAGCATATTGACATTATTTAAATTCATAGGGCTTGATAAAAATTGCCCAGGAAGAATATAGAAAAAGGGTGAAAAAGAAGCAGGGCTAATCCTAAGGAATTCCATCACTTGAGGGATAGTATAGGAGGAATACCTGGCAAAGCAGATTGTAAAAAATTTAAGATCAGAGGTAGGAGAAAAGTCAGGAAAGAAGGAGCTTATTATTTGAACTATAATCTCACAATAGCTACTAATCATATCCACTGAATTGCATGGGTTCCAGAAAACCCATGCAAAAGTGAACTTGAACCCTGACTAAAACTGGAGTTAAAATTTATACAGAAATGCCTGAAAATCCTGGAGAGAGGGACTGGAGGAATAAAAGGCCACCAGAGAGAAACCATGTGTGAGGATGAAGCCTGGCAAGCTGGCAGCATTGCATTAGCAGGGACAATGAGTGGCCCTTGGTGCAGTGTGAGACTGCTTCACAGACCCATCCCTTCCCTAATTCCAAACTCCACCTATAGAGTTTCAGGCTTTGGGAAAAAATAGGACTATGCTATAAAAGGAAATATAAGCCTTTATCACTAGGAACCCAAACAGCAACGCTGACCAAGAAAGCTAGGCATGAAAAGTGGTCTCCCTCTACTGGCTGAAAAAAAAAGGTTAGAACCAAAGATACAGGGGCTCAGTGATCCAGATGATGCCATGAACATCACAGACAGTTCCGCAGGCAGTAGATTCTCAAAATATATATTTTTGCATGAATAAGCCACCTAGCCCAATTTTCTCCAATAATGAAAAACATTTATAGAGTGCTTATTTAGATTCAGGCCCTGTGCTAAGCACATTCGTATTAGCCCTCATAATAACCTATCAGGTAGGTACTATGATGTCTTTGATCAATGAGGAAACTCAGGCACATAGAGTAACCTGTGTGGAATCATACAGCAGAGGAAAAGGCCACGATATGAACCCAGGTAAACAGCTGCAGAGCCTGAGAACTCGATCAACACGCTGCTTTAGATTTATAATAAATATATAAATAACCAAACAAATAACACTCATCCTCATTATTCTCTGCCCAAGGTCCAACATAACAAGTTATGGTGAGGAGAGTGAGTGTTTATAGTATAAGCCACATGCACTAAGAATTGAGAATCATCTGTCTTGCTTAAGTCCCCCCAAATAGGGATCTATAATTAGAGCTATCATGACCCATTCCTTTATTTTAGACTTTTTAGCCTTTTGGGCTTGTGGAGTACAGAAAAGAAGATAAAGTCTAATCTTGCAAGCAGTATCATGGGGAGATTTTATTGTTCGTTTTTTACTGAGGAGGTCTAGGCATTCGTAGTGTATTCCACAACTTACGTTTTTGACCAAGAAAATGTAGCTTCCCCCAGGACTATGCTATACAGCTTTCTTGCATTTTCAGTCCCTTTCTCATGCAGCATTGCATCACGCAGGATGCAAGTAGACTTTGTGGAGGAGGGATGAGATAACAACATTAGAATTAACGGGATAAACCAGCTTCCTGAAGGAAAATTTGTCTTTCATCCTGAGAGGTCTCTGCTCATATTTTCATTATGAACTCTTGACATTCTGAGACCTTCAGCTTTTGACCACAAGCACTTATGAATCCATGCTTTACCAGTCATCTTGGTACTGTAGCTTTTCCTATGCTCTGCATCAATATATCAGCAACCAAATGCCCAGAGTTTCATTGGCTCTACATATAAAATAGAGCAAAGGTGCAAAACACTTTAAGACTAGAGGTGATATACCATCCACAGAGACAGGGGCTACACCTCTTTTTCACTACTGTATCTGCAACTCTTAATATAATGTCAGGTAAACTCTAGAGGCCCAATAAATATATACATAATAAACAAATAAAGGAATGATCAGGTAACACTCTGCTTCTTGCACAATCGCAGGGAGTTGGTACACTCCCTAATCCTTGAGCAGTTTTGACTCTGACCTTGAATACTTAAATAGGGATCCCAGAAAAATTCCTCCCCACATGGCCTTTCAGTGTTAAACACTTTCAGTGTTAAACACAAAGAAGGAGTTTACCCTTCTCCTTCTTTTCAAATAGTTCCCTAAAGTTAAACTCCCAGGTGGGGAGAACAGATAATGAGATAAATGTTCCAAACCAGATTTGACCTAAGTTCAACTCTATTGTGGGCCTCTTTGAAACCTGCCTCACATACCCCCCACCTACCTCTGATTTCAGACCAAGACATAGGGACAGTTCCATGCCAGCTCACACTCACTTTGTGCTGACCATGTCAAGCCTCTGGCACCAGGCTTCATGTCTTTCCACATCTTGCCCCTAGAATTTCCTTCTCTGCCCCTTGGAAACTCCCTGGGCCTTTACGCAATTGCAGCTTAGAAGGGCAGGAGAGTTAATGCCCCGGGGACAGTCGTCAACCAAAGGCAGACAGGTGCCCATGGATAGATGCTTCTCTCCCCTCGCATCTCTCCTTTCTTCTTTTACGTGGACCACTCTGGGAGGCGTTTCATGTATTTCTCAAAGCAACCATTGCAGAAACTTCAATAAACACCCTACTGGCTTTTCTTCCTTCCCTGACTTGTTCTCATGGTTGCTCCCTGGAATAGCCTCTCAAATAAACTACCTACACCCAAGCCATTGTCTCAGGCTCTATTTCCAGAAAAAAATCTAAACTAAGGCTTAAAAATGTATGTTTTTCTTCCTTCCTGACTCCTCTTCTTTAAAGTGAAGGAATGAAAGAATTCTTTGGAAGCTGGGGAATATTAACTAGTACTCATTTTAGAATTACAAAACAGGTACTGTACTGATGCTTTCTTTCTCTGTGTGTGTTGTATTATCTATAATGTGTGCTTAAAAGCAAAATGAGAACATCATCTAAGCTTATATTAAGTGTGACTATTTCTGATATAACATTTGAGAAGCCAACTCTACCTGTTCTGCCTCTTCTGCAGAAGTAAGTGTTTTTGGGAAAAAAATCATAGTCTTCTCTGCATTTAATATTACTTCTATTTTTCTTTTCTATCTCTCTCTCTTTTTAATATAAATATTATGTAATTCTAGGAGTTATCTAAGAGACATTTGGAAAACTCAAAATAAGACGAGCGACTTAATCAGAAAATCACTACATATCAATTATACAGAGTCAATTAATATTCAACATTTTCTGAAACACAGGTGATTTCAAATATGCTGTCTTTTTGTTCCCATCAGTTCATTTGTAAATACATATTTAAGGTTAGATACATTTGCCACCTTAAATATGTAAACTGTTATTCTTCACTATTGCTTCTAAGCGTCATCTGTTTTCTTGCTCCAAGTCCTGCTGTCTGATCCTCAAAGGATATGACATTTTAATAAAACAGAAAGGTGGAGGCTATTGACTGAAAAAGCAGGTTAAGGAAATATAAGGATAGTGTGATTTTATTTTGATAAATAAAAAGATACATTTATGTATGTGCTATTCATCTAACTCTGAGAAAGAAAGAGAATGAGAGAGAGCCAGAAGGATATACACTAAGGTGTTAAAGTGAATATACATTTTTCTTATTGTTTTTGTTTTTAATACCTATAATTCTTAATTTTCCACAATGCATATGTGCAGTTTCTATAAAATTACATATACATATATATCAAGCAAATTGAGGAAGGAACTAACTTAAGTTTTGTTGTTCCAGGGAATTGTTTTACTCTTCTGAAAAAGAAACAAAAGAAACACAGTTTCTTGCCAAGGATAAATCAACTCCTATGCCAACAAGAGGTTTTCAAGTTTGCCTGGAATTTCCAAGATCATGAATGTTGAGTGGTCTCTAAATTTGGCAACCTGTTTTTTTGTCTCCATTGCTAATAATAAATCATCTCTGCTATCATACACAAAGCATTGGATATGCTAAATAAACACCATAAAAATAACCTCCTTTATTTCTGGCCATGCTGTTTCAGATGCCCACAGCTGATTTTCTGCCCCCACTTTGGAGGCCAGCATTCTTACATGGCTTCATTTGAATTTTGTTGCTCCCAACTCTCTAATAAATTTGGTAAATATTAAAAGTCAAGCAGGCAACTTATTGAAAAATGGCAATCAAATAATACACATGTCCTTCAAATCATGTTTAATGTGCTTATTGGGTTATTTTTCAAGCCCATGAGATCAAGTGCTTTTCATTCTTCAGTAAGTATATTTCCTTAAAACTTTGGGAAGAAAGAATATGTCATGTCTAATGGAAAGATGGGGTACAAACAATGAGGACACTTTCCCTGCAGTTCTTAGAAGCCTCTGCCACATCTCCAGGTCACTTACCTTTATGACCCTTCTCTTTAACCCTGCTATAGCCTACAGATGTCCTGGTACAAGTGTGTAAAACGTGTCATCCTTTATTTTCATACAAAGGCAAGTGGCTTCCATGGTGAATTTTGGAATGAGCAGGCCGACCTAATGTCTTTGTGTTAAAAAAAATTCCCCCAAAATACAAATAAGAGGCCATTTCTCTCTTTCTTTCTCTCCCCTTGTCCCTCTCTCCCTTATTACTTTCCCCTCTCCCTCTCTCTCCGTCTTTCTCTTTCTTTCCCCTCCCCCACCCCAGTGTCTCTCTTTCTCTCTCCCAACAGTGAGCATCATTTCTTTTTCTGCAATTGAAGAGATTCAGGCAGAGACCTGCAGTCCCTGAATATGCTGAGTTGTGTGGGCACTCAAACTTTATTATTTGTAATGGCTGAGAGCTTTGCCAGACTGCTGTAATGTATTGATACTTCAGAGAAGGAAGGAAATATTTTAAGATTTCATTTACTTAATGGTTTATAGATTGAGTTCCATACAGCCCTGAATGTTGT
>JAQZBX010105325.1:0-10861 GCA_029593785.1 Cabassous unicinctus
ATTTATTTATTTATCCCCCCCTTGCTGCTTGTGCTTGCTGTGTCCATTCGCTGTGTGTCTTCTCCGTGTCTGCTTATCTTCCCCTTGCTGTGAGGTCCCGCTGCATCAGCCCCTCGCGCCGCGTGGGCCGGCCTGCCCTCACAAGGAAGCCCCGGGAAGCGAACCCGGGGCCTCACACATGGTAAACGGGGGCTCTATCGGTTGAGCCACACCCGCTTCCTGTTGTGAAGGCTTGCTGCATCAGCCCACTAGGCTGCGCGGGCAGGCCTGCCCTCACAAGGAGGCCCCGAGAAGCGAACCCGGGGCCTCCCATATGGTAAACGGGAGCTCTATCAACTGAGCCACTCCCGCTTCCCCAGCTTTTTCTTTAAAACACTATTCAGGTCAAACAAAACACATTAGTGGGCTACCAGCTTACAACCTCTACCATAGACTGTGATAAGTACAGTAATAAATATATATAGAAGTGTGTACTGGGTACAGTGGTGGCAAAAAGAGGGGAGCAGACTCAAAACCATGTTGTATGAGGAATGGTTCAATGAAATGAGTGTTGTGATCAACCTATAGAGTACTCAGTGGAGACATGGACACTAATTTCAACTATTGAAAGGACTGTCATGTAGAAGACAGATCAGACTTGTGTTCTTTATGACCTTAAAAGGTAAAACAGTGTCATTAGGAAATATATTTCAGCTCAAAGTAGGCAAAAACTCTGAAATGAATAGAGATGCCTAAAGATGTAATGAGCTGCCTTGAAGTGAGTTGACAGGGCCGTCATAGAAGAGATTCCATTATCTGTGTGGGAGAATGAATAGGTTCATCATAAGAGATCCTTCAGTTCTTAGTAGGTAAGGAACCAAGTATACTTGAGAATTAAGGAGTTGAGAAGGTTATATCCAGTATCAAGCAGAAAACTTATAAAATGGTAGGTGCCCAAAGGCCTTGGGGGACTTTCCATAGTCGACTTGAGAAGATAGTGACTAGATGGCCAGAAAGAAAATTGAGAAATTATGGGAAAGAACTGGGGATGGGCAGAGGACAGTCTGACCATTCCTTCATTCCTTCCTTTTGACCCTGAAGAGACATATGAGCGGCTTGAGGCTGACAAAAAGAAGCAAGTTCATAAGAAGCGGAAGTGCCCTGGGCCCATAATCACCTATCATTCTGTGACAGTGCCACTTGTTGGGGAGGCAGGCCCCAAGGAAGAGAATGTCGATGTAGAAGGGTGAGTGACTCTCCAGAGGACAAAAGAAGAGAGATTTCTCCTTTCCATATTCATCTTGTGTCCTTTCGGCCCCATTTCACTTGTATTCTTCACATAGCTCTCCCTAACACTTGGATATCTTTCAGGTTCCTTTTTTATTTCAGCTCCTTGTTTCTTTCTCTTTTAGCCTCTCACTTCTACACCTCTTTACTGTTTTTCCCCTCTAAGTCAGCTTTCCTTTCCCCTGTCTATCACTTTATAGATTCTCTCAGGCTGTTCCTTATCATTATGCCTCCTTTTTTTCTTTCCTCACCTCTTTAAACTCTTTCTTTCTGCATCTGTTGTCTTCTCTCCTCAATTCTTTGTGTTTTTCTCTGTGTTTTGTCCTCAGACTTGATCCTGCTCCCACAGCATCTACATTAACTCCTCACGCTGGGACTGGACCGGTCATTCCCCCTGCTCGCTGCTCACGTACCTTCATCACTTTTAGTGATGATGCAACATTTGAGGAATGGTTTCCCCAAGGGCGGCCCCCAAAGGTCCCTGTTCGGGAGGTCTGCCCTGTGACCCATCGCCCAGCCCTGTACCGGGACCCTGTTACAGACATACCATACGCCACTGCTCGAGCCTTCAAGATCATCCGTGAGGCCTACAAGAAATACATCACTGCCCATGGACTGCCGCCCACTGCCTCGGCCTTGGGCCCTGGCCCACCACCTCCTGAGCCCCTCCCTGGCCCTGGGCCCCGAGCCTTGCGCCAGAAAATCATCATCAAATGAAGAAATGTCTAGTCCTTTAGAAACCTCTTTCCTGCCCTGATTTTGGGCTCTTGATGTTCCCTCTTCTCTCCAGGTTTCTCTCCACTGTCATCTCTAATCATTGCCCAACACTTTTCTATATTTCTTTCCCCATCTTTCCTTCTAGTTCCTCCTGGTTTTGTGTTTTTTAATCTAATAAAATAGAAAGACCCCTTTTGTCTGGTGTCTACTGTAGTGTTGGGAACAAGAAATACTTGTTTGTGAATGCCTGAGAATATATGGGTCTTTATATTTGATAGCTTTTATTTTTATGATTTATAAAGAAGTAGATTTATAAGTAGATTATAAATGCCATAAGAACAGACACCAAAACAAAAGCCTAATATTTGCTTTTATATCCCAGAAAACTGCTTTGGATATAGCAAGTGCTAAATAAGTAGGAACTATCTGATTCTCATAGGACTCTAGCGTCTGGCACTGGGGCTTGTAAGAAGAGAATGAGAGGTGGTGCATGGCTGTTAGTGGCCACTAGAGGCTCTCAGGGTTGGGCAGGGTATGGGGGCTGTGTATATGTGATCTCCCACTACCCCCCACCTGGCCAGAGCTAAAATAATAAAATGCTGAGCTCACTGTTCCTCCACCCTCTCCCCGGCACCAGGCTCCTGCTGCCGGGACAGTGCTCCAGCAGAACAGACAGACCAACAGAAGGGGAGGTGAGAAGGGAGGTGGCCACCAGGACAGGTAGGTGGGGAAGGCAGGGGGGTTATGGATCAGAGGCTGGTGGGGGATGGGAGGAGAGAGTAGCTCCTATTGGGAATGATAAGAAGTGTGCCTCTGTCACACCATGTATGTTTCCACCACTATCCTCTCCTTTAACTGTGTATAGTGTACATTGTCAATGTAACTGTCTCACAACTTTGTGGGTAGTTCATATTCAGCATGGTGTGTATGTGCAGCTTGTGTGTATTTTTCATATTGTAAAAGATTGTGCAAGTTTAATCCTCTGTTTTTAGAGAAACTTTATCCCATTTATAAGGCATTTCCTACTCATTAGTCTGGTGTCACCTTCCCCTCCAAAGTCAGGGACAAATTTTGGGTGATAAGGCCTTGTCCTGAGGCCTTATTACCCTTCCCCCAACCTCATAGTCCCCCAGACTCTCTAAATCCTTGCTTTCCCTTAGGATTTAGAATTTTAGCAAACATTGGAATCGGATCTCAATCCCCCTATAATGACAGAGGAAATGGGAATGGGGCAAGAGAACTGTCCCCTTTCTTTTTCTCCCCAATCCTTGCCATGCTTAACCAGTTTGGGAAAAAGGCTGAATTATGGGGAAGAGAGGAGGAATTTCCCTCAAGCCCTTCCTTCCTTTGAATAGGTACTGGGCATGGGGCCAACTGTGCTGGCAGGGCCCCCAGCAGCTGTGCTAGGGCAAGAGACACTGACGGGCGAGGTTATAGGGGATGGGTGCTGCCAAGATTTCTGTCATACAGTGAGAAGGCAAACCCAATTTGGATGCCTTGGATCCCCATCCAGAGTGACTGGAATCTGGGGAAGGAGGAGGAAGGAGGCTCTGGTTCTGTCTCCAAACAACCTAACCTTCCCCCATTCTCCCATCCCCAACTAGATTTCTAACCTCCAAGGCATCCAGGTCCTTGTACCACCCCCCTGGCTGGTCTTTTTGTGTCCCTACTGTGCGCATGTACTTCTTTCCATTGTTCAACCATTCTCCCCATGTCCTCCACACAGTGGGGAAGGGGTGGGAGCCACCATGTCTTCATATCAGAAGGAACTGGAGAAATACAGAGACATTGATGAAGATGAGATCCTAAGAACCTTGAGCCCTGAGGAGCTAGAGCAGCTGGACTGCGAGCTGCAGGAGATGGACCCCGAGGTAGGGGCTCCAGCAGGGAGTCCAGTCCCCAAGCATTTGGGAAGGGTGCTTGTCCCTGGGTGGCCAACAGGACTAGGAGTCCCAAGAGGGTCAGGGAAGAGGTGTCTGGAGATGTTTTAGGGAACCCTAGAGGTGCCCCAGGTCAGAGGGGAGGTCTGACTTGCTCCTCGAAACTCATCCCTAAGAACATGCTCCTGCCAGCTGGACTAAGACAACGTGACCAGACAAAGAAGAGCCCAACGGGGCCGCTGGACCGAGAGGCCCTTTTGCAATACCTGGAGCAACAGGCACTAGAGGTCAAAGAGCGTGATGACTTGGTGCCCTTCACAGGCGAGAAGAAGGGTATGGAGACCCTGACATCCAAGCCTCCCAGAACCCAAATGACTGTCCTTCACATGTCCTCCCTCCAGCTTCCCTCTCACCTTCCAGCTCTTAGTTGCCCAGGGACACAGGTGTCCTGATGCACACATGCCAAGCTTGCATTCTTCTGTTCTTAGGAGAGAGCAGGGGACCCAGTGATAGTGATTCCTGAGTTTGTAGAAGACCCAGGATTGCCGGTGTTCCTAGTGACCTCAGCATTCCACCTCCCAGAGAAGGAAAGGAAGCTGGAGGCCAGGATCTTGGGAGAAATAGCCTATTTCTGAGCCATCCTTTATTTCCCCATCAGGGAAACCCTATATTCAGCCCAAGAGGGAAATCCCAGCACAGGAGCAGATCACCCTGGAACCAGAGCTGGAAGAGGCATTGGCCAATGCCACAGATGCTGAAATGTGTGATATTGCAGGTGGGCAGCTATGGGAAGTTAAGGAGGATGGAGCATCCTAGCCATGGCATGGGCTTAGTGGGGAACGCCCTGACCCAGGACATGGAGGTCTGAAAAAGCCTCTCAAGCAGTGGTTTTTAATTTTTTCTCTTTTTTTATGCATTAATTCCTTCATTCTTAAATGTAACAAGTTAATACCTCAAGGGTAATCTTAACAGGGTTTATAAAAGCAAATAAAAGTGGAACTATTCTAGCTGCAATCAGGAAAGGGGTCTGCACAGACTCCCACTCCCACTCCCTCTCCCTCTAGTGGCCCCTTACTGACCTTCCCTTAGCCTCATCTCAATGTTTAAAAAAGCTCTGTCTGGGGCAGTTTATAGAAGGAACCCCTGGGGCCTAGGGAGGGTGAGAAACCTCTTTGGAGGAGTCGAAGGGTCAGACTTGAAAAATGTTGCAGCAGTTTCAGAATGACTGGGGTGGGGAGGTGCTTGGACAAGCCCCTTCTCATTCCCTGTGGCTACTCTGCTTACCTGCTTTAGCAATTCTGGGCATGTACACACTGATGAGCAACAAGCAATACTATGATGCCATCTGCAGCGGAGAAATCAGCAACACCGAAGGCATTAGCAGTAAGTGTGTTTGGGGAGTGTGGCCCCCAGGGCTCTTGGCAGGCAGGCCCAGAGTCTGAGGAAAGGTAGCAAAAGGCATGAGTGCATGAGTGATAAGAGGGCCAATGGGGAGATTGGGGGACATGCTGGGGTTTCCTTCCTGCCCTCAACCACCAGGTGTGGTACAGCCCGATAAGTATAAGCCAGTGCCAGATGAGCCCCCAAATCCCACAAATATCGAGGAGATCCTAAAGAAGGTTCAAAGCAATGACAATGAGCTGGAGGAGGTGAATCTCAATAACATACAGGTAAGTAGGATCCTCCAGACCCTAGTAGGATAACTGCCGGTGTGTGAGTTCCCCAGCCCACGATTTCCCATTCTGCTGATAGGACATCCCGATACCCATGCTAACTGAGCTATGTGAAGCAATGAAGACAAATACCTACATCCGGAGCTTCAGTCTAGTGGCCACAAGGAGTGGTGATCCCATCGCCAATGTAAGGCTAGTTGACCTCCCCAGCCCTCTCCCCTCACCACTACAGGCATCCCTGGCAGGGCTGTCACAAAGCGTTGTGCTGGGGGTTGCTATTCCTATCCTGTGCCCTTAGGGCAGCCCTGATGGAGACTCCTGTCCTCAGTCCTATTGGTCACAAATCTGCAGTGCTCACATCATTTTCCCAAAGAGTCACATCCTCTTTAACACCCCCAACTCCACTGCACACTTAATCCCCCTGCTTTCCCCTGAAACCTGCCCTCGCTTCTGTCCCCCTCTAGCCCTACTTACAGCTCCTCCAGGACACTTCTCCAAGAGCTTTGTTTCCCTTCTGCTCCTGTTCTTTCTCTCCTCAGTCATCTGTGAAACTGCCCACTAATTCTAACCCAAGTCCCTACTACCCAGGCGGTAGCTGGCATGTTGCGGGAGAATCGTAGCCTCCAGAGCCTCAACATCGAATCCAACTTCATTAGTAGCACAGGGCTCATGGCTGTGCTGAAGGCAGTTCGGGAAAATGCCACCCTCACTGAGCTCCGTGTAGACAACCAGGTCAGCATCCCCTTCCCCTGGTATTTGCATTCAGCCAGCACTCACTGAGCCCCAACCTTAAGCCAGCTACTGTGGCAGCTCGCTCATTTAATCTTGTTTGAATTCTCCTCTTCATTGATTCTGGGGGCGGCCAACTCAGCAAGTCCAGTCACCCACTCTGAAGAAATAAGCCCCTTTAACCTCCCAGAGGAGTCTGTGGTCTGGAATGGTGTGCAGCACAGAGAGGGTGGCTGATAGCTTCTGCCTCTCCCTCCCTCAGCGCCACTGGCCTGGTGATGCAGTGGAGATGGAGATGGCAACCATGCTAGAGCAGTGTCCCTCCATTGTCCGCTTTGGCTACCACTTCACACAGCAGGGGCCACGAGCTCGGGCAGCCCAGGCCATGACCCGGAACAATGAACTACGTGAGTGGCTGCAAACATGATGTGTGGGGGAGAGGGTAAGGAGGTACAGAAGCTGGTGGATCCTCCAGAAAGCAGCCTTAGTGAATAACAAACAGCCTGGGAGGCTGCCAAAGTGATATTCAAAGTTCAGATCTCATGAGCGATTAGAAAGTAGATTGGAAAGTCCCCTGCTCTGTGGAGAGGTGGAAAGGAAGCTAGAGGTACCTGTATGGAGGCATGGAATTTTTATTTGTGGTGTGATTCTTGTTTTGTTAATGTGAGGTGAGCCTATCAGGTGGCCTAAGACACTACCTTTTTAAGAGTCTGGCTAAAGAGCTGAAAAAGAAGAGTGCCTTTGTGGAAGGCAAGATATGGAACAAAGACTTGTGCTTACTCTTCTTCCTTTTCAGGTCGCCAGCAAAAGAAGAGATAACATTGCCTTTCCCTTTACCAACTAGAACCGGGAGTCCTGGACACTTAAATCCTCATCTATCCCCCTTCCTGTAAATAAAGGCCCTTCTGTCTACTCTGCCTGCCACCTTCCTTGGGCTTTGGGGTGGGAATCTTGGCGCTAACTCCCAAGGGTTACTGCCAATTCATCGGGATTATTTATACTCTGGGGATCAGCAGGCAGGGAGGTTCAGGTTACTGGGAGGTGGGGGAGCTCCCCCCTTGGTGTTCCCCATAACCCTGCCAATGCCTTTAGTCTCATCTCCTTCCACCAGCTATCTAGCCTCAGCCCTAGTTCCAGAAGTGGCCAGGCCCCCCAGTGCCTACCTATACCTAATGTGATCTAAAAGGTGTAAAGGACTTTGAGTGGAGGTGGGGAAGAGGCAGACAACATGAAGGGCAAGCACCTCCTTCTGACAGACTTATTAATAGGGCACCAGGCTGCATGCAGCTGACGCTTGGCATGACTTCGGTAGAAGGTGGGGGAAGGGTTAGAAGTATGGGGAGCTGTGTACATTGCAGGACAGGAGTGGCCAGGTGGAGTATATCCCTGAGATGGGACAAGGAACCAGACTCAAGGAAAGATAGGCTCCCGGTGCCTGTTGTAGTTTATTAGTGAATTAAATGGGGAAGGACAGTGTTAATCCAAGGGGAGATCAGGGGGTTCTTCCTCATCAGAGTCAAACTCAACATTCTCATCTTTCACCCATCGACCTCGTCCATCTGGGATCCATCCAGAGCTGAAAAACATCAGAGAAAATAGAATTGGTCAGAATGAGGAAAGGAAGTTTAAGTAGTTAGCGGGGACAAGAAAAAAACAATTTAGTATGCCTGCAAAAATGAGAAAAGAGAAAATCTGAGGGAAGTAATTCTGCATAACTTACCTTCGAAGGGTGAGGTAATGATCCAGGGCTCGTCTTCTTTTGGGGCTCATGGGTGGAGGGGCTGAGGCAGTTGTTGACTCTTTGGCCTGTGGGCCAGAGCCAGGTTCAGGTTCCCTGCTGATCTTCCCACTGTGGCGTTCAACCTCTGGGGGTGGCAAAGGGGAGCAGGAGACAGAAGGACCAGGGGCTTCTGGTCTGGGTAGAGAAGGTTCAAAGTGTGTAAATGCCATAAGGGAAAGGATCAACTCTCCTATGTTTCCCAACCCCTAAAAGCAGAGTTTCCTAAACTGTTTTCCCAGATAGTACTAAGTATTCTGCATAAAAAGAGTTGTGTGAGGCGAACGTGATAACCACTACACTACAGAAACAAATAATTTTGTAATCAAATAAATTTGGTAAAGCCTATATTAAAATTTTTTAAGGTTTTTTAATTTTAAGACTTTGTAGAGCCCTTAAAATATGCTAACATTACTACTCTTCAAGTAGGATTACAAAGCACCATTTCCCAAACTTTTATTTAAAATCAGAAAATTCTCCTTTTCTTGGAATACCAATTAATATCTCCAAAGCTCTCATATCTCTCGGAATACAATTTGGAAAACAACAGTTATAGAGCCATCTAACTCCTGTCCCTCCCTGCCTTAAGACTGATTCCCATACCATAGTTTTTTCCCCATTCACTGTCTCCATCTAACCAAAGTGAAATGAAATACCTTTTCACAGTTATTTTCCGATTCTTAATTCCTCCTAATGAAGTAATGCTCAGTGGATAAAGAATGGCCTTTTCAACAAATGATGCTGAGACAACTGAATGATCTACATGCAAAAGAATGAATTGGACCCCTACGTCATGCCAGATACAAAAATTAACTCAAAATGTATCATGGACCTAAATGTAAGAGCTAATAGCAATGTTACTCTCCCTATTTCCCATCCTCAAATCACCAGTCCTCTGGATTTCCCATCCCATAGACCTGTACTTTCGGCGGCAGCAGCTGTTATAGTGGGGAGCTCTGTGCAGAGCACTCTGGGTGATAAATCGAGTCTGGGCCAGCAGAGGAGCCTGACATGGAAATGGGAGACAGAGTCAGAGCCTTCAGAACTAGAAAGAAGCCAAAGCCTTTCAAGCCTGGGGTGTGTGGCAAGGTCCTGCCTGGGACACACCCTCCCCTCTCTGGTTACCTCAGATTTGGTCTCCTCCCTCCTCAATTCATTCTGCTGTTTTGGATTTTGTTCCATTCCCCTACCCGGCTGCTTTTTGCCATAGAAAAGCTGCAAGCCTGAGGAGCAAGGGAAAGGGAATTAAAAGCACAGTAACAAGAGTGATCTACAGAGATTTCAAGAGTCTACTTTCCAACTCCTGTCTTCCCCCCAAACTTACTGGACAGATGTTTCTTGCCTGCACGGTGGGCAGTCAACATGGCCAGGGTGTCCAGTACAGGTCGGTGGGGACAGATGGCACAAGCAAAGCTGGGGAGGTGGAAAGAAAAGGATAATTGGTCCCGTTGGGTCCCAATCGTAGGTCCCACCCTGTCCTACCAGTCCTTTCCAAAGACCAACCCCCAGGTCTCCGGGGCGCCACCACTCATATCCTTGTCTCTTCCAGTCCCTCACTTCCCGCGAAAGAATCCTAGGTACTCCCAACCTCCTTAACAACAGTTCATTGAGCCTCTAACCGCAGAAACCTCGGACTTGAGCCATTCATCGCTCTCACCGTCCATCCCGCAGCATGAGTGCCTCATCCTCGGGGATATAACTGGCCAACAAGTCACCGACTCTTCGTTTCTGCAGGGAGTGGGGAAAGAAATCCAGATGGGATCAGCGAAATAGGAGGAAGGAAAAGGATAAGGACGAGGAGTCAAAGGGAATAAGGACCATGAAGAGAACAGCGATCGTAGGGTGAAGAAGGGGCCACCACCCAGCTCTAGCAGCCTGGCTCCCTCCCGCCGCCAGAGCTGTTGCCAAAGCAACGGAGGAACGCTCCTTCACAACCTTCAGAGAGCGGCTGAAGCTTCTCCAGACCCTCTCCTCTCGCGCTTACTTTGAGCACATTGAGTTGACTCCAGTCGTCCCCTTCCCTCTTGAAAGACATTGCTATTATGAGTTCCAGAAGTGACAAATTCGCTAGTACCGCATTAGCTACTCCTTTCAGGCCACCGTAGCAAGTGAGGGGCGTCTCCTTTCCCTCCTCGGGTCTCTTTCCGGTTGGCCTTTTTACTTCCGGGGATGTGCTTCCCTGCATGCACTGCGCGATGCCGAGAGCCCGCCACTCGCGGGAAGGGACTTGCATTTCGTGTGGTTCTCTGAACCCTCACCGGCGCGGAGTGTTTTGGGAAATGAAGTCTTTTCACAAAGAGCTTGCCGCCGGGCTGGAACCAGGCCCTTGCGTCTTAGCAAATTCGAGGCGTTTGGAAGGACAAGAACCTAGATGTGGAGCTGGTGCTTGAGCCCGGATTTGAGGGTGTGACCGATCCGATGCCGAGCGGCCCCCTGAGGATCCCTGAATGGGAAGTGGACTACAAACTCTTGCCATACTTAAGCGCTTGGTCTGCGGTGACAGCCCGCCTGGGGTGGGCCTGGTTTGTTCCTGACCCTAATGAACCAACCCCTGGACGGGGCGGAGCCGGAGTGAGAGGGTGCCCGGAGGCCGGGCTGCCCGGCTCCGCGGACAAGCTGGGAAAAGGGTGTTGAGGAGGGTGCCTAGAATTCAAAGGTCAGGTCAGTGTAGCGAGGAGTTGTGGGAAGTCGAAGGTTGGTAGGTTGCGAAGGAAGACTTAGGCGGAGACTGAATATTCAGGGACTAGGACTGAGGGAAAAGGGCTTGACAGGAGGAGAAGAGAGTGCGGGGAAGGGGGTGGAGTGACGGGGCCGGAGGA
>JAQZBX010105326.1:0-10862 GCA_029593785.1 Cabassous unicinctus
ACGCCGCGCCCGCACGCCCGCCCCGCGCGTCGGCGCATGTTGACGCCGCTGTGGGCGTGTCGGCGCGACCCGCGACGTCGCGACGCGCCCACAATGGCGACTGCGTCAGCCTGAGCAGGGCTTCGTTTTGAAGTAATTTCCTGACGTTGTCGCGGGAGCCGTAGTTGTCTCTGACCGGCTCGGCGGCTGCAGCGGCGGTGGCGCGCGCGCGCTCCCGCCGCGCCCTGGACGGAGCCGCCGCACCGAGGCCCGGCGGAGCGAGCCAGGTGGGCGGCGGCGCGGGCGAGTTGGGAGCATCCGCGCGCGCGGGCTGGCGGCGGGGCAGAGCTGGGGGCGGCGCGGCCACCCAGGGGCCACCCGCTTCTCAGGGGCTGCTGGGGCGCAGGGGGCGGGGTGGGGCGGTCGGGATCGGGCCACCCGGGCGGACCTCTCCTTCTCTGCTCCCCTTCAGCGTCATCTAGCATCGCGGCCTCTTCGCTCGCCTTGACCCTGCCCCGGGGCTAGGTAGGAAACATGAGCGGCAACAACTTGGATGGGAACGACGAGTTTGATGAGCAGTTGCGAATGCAAGAATTGTACGGGGACACCAAGGACGGTGGCACCCAGGACGATCCTGGCGAAGAAACCGAAGCTTTTGAGCAGCAGCCGGCCGACACCCCCTACGAATGGGATCTGGACAAGAAGGCTTGGTTCCCTAAGGTAAGAGAGTGGCATGGGCGCCACTGCGGAGTGGGCCCGCCTGGCCAGCCTTGCGGGACATTCCTTTTACGTTTTCTTTGCTGAAGACTTTAGTTATAGCCCCCATGGATAGTGACGTTTCTTTTTGTTGTTGTCTATTGCAGAAGCGATGTGTAAAGGAACGTAAATCCTTAGGGAAATGTCTCATGTAATTAAGCCCTCTTCTGTGCCTTATTAATTTTATCTGTGAAAGTCACAGTTGGTTATTACATTGGTGATTGCTTTTTATTGCGAAGAGGAAAAATACCAAGAACAGATCTAGTAGCTGTTAATCCCATGTAGCCAACCTCTCTTATCCTGGGAATTCACATTTTTAGTACCATGCACAAAATAGTTTCTTGATTTTTTTTTTTAAAGGTAGCGGTTTATGTATCTTTACTGATTGAACTTTGCACGGCTCTTTTCTTTCCTACTAAATTTTGTCCCTAGGTTTGAACTCTATAACCACATGTAATTACAGGACTATGACTAGAGATGCACAGAATATGGATGGAAAAGATCTGTATATATTTGTTTGGAGTACTTGGAAATTGTTAGATATTTTATTTCAACTTGGACGTAAAATAACTGTCTTAAACTTGGTTCTGTAAGCATGGCGGTAAAAGTACTCTGTTAATCGAAGTCTCATTTGGGTAGGAAAAAAGATAATAATAGCACACTGACTGGCAAGCCAATAATAAAAAAACATGTCTCTGTTGTGTAGCTTGACTCTTAATTAATAAATTTTATTTCAACTTGTTTGGCTTTCCATTTTGTATTTGTGTTTGTATGCCAATTCCTCCCAATTGTTAAAATTTACTTTTTCACTTCTATACTGGTAGTGCCAGCTCAAGTGCAGATTTGGTTTCTTCAGTCTTCTGAGTACTTTTAACAATAGCCTGATAATGGATTAATCTGTGATTCTGTCTTTGATATCTTGTGCAGTTGAAGCCAGTATCTCTTCAAACTTTTGAGTTTTAAATTTTCCCCATTCCTATGTGTGCCTACCATTGTTGGTATGAAGATATAACTACATTTTTTTCATTTTGCTTTTTTTTTTTTCATTGTGCTTTTTCCTAAAAGCCAGGTAGATAGAGTGAGTTGGCTTTGTCCTTAATTTGTTCTGAAGCTAAATGATAATGTGAACTAATTAATGACAGTTAAAATAAGCATTTAGTTTTACAATTGTTAGCTCCGTTTTCTCTTCACCAAATTAGGATTCCATTCTGTGTACTCTCTGCACATAGATATTTAATACTTAGTGTACATATATGTTTGCATATCTATACAGTAAAAGATAAATTGATTCTATGGTTAGATTATTAGTTAATTGTTGATTTTTGTTCTGTTTTATTGTTAGCTGGTACTTTTTTTGTTATCTATACTTTTAGCTTTATTAAAGTAGAGATAGTAATTTATAAATGGAACAACTATAAAAGCTACCAACATCACTTAAAAGTGCCATAATAGTATCTCAGACTTTTGTTTTGGTAATCCAAGTGCCCACGTCTTTTTATCATTTTATGTACAGTTTTCTATAGAAGGTGACTAGTCTTGCACTTACACTTTAAGTACTATGACTGTTATCTGCAGAAACACTTCTATGTTAATTTGTGTAAATGAATATGCAGTAATTTAAGAGTTTAAACTTTGTATGGGAGGAAATAATTTTGCATTTCTTAAGTGTGTGTGTGCTGAATTTCTTGTTTAGATTACTGAAGATTTCATTGCTACATATCAGGCCAATTATGGCTTCCCTAATCATGGCGCCTCTAGCTCTACTGCAAATGTACAAGATGTCACTGCTAGGACTGCAGAGGAACCTCCACAAAGAAAAGCCCCCGAACCCACTGATCCCAAAAAGAGGGGAGAAAAAAGAAAGGCCGATTCAGGCAAGTGGTTCTAGCTTGCAAAACGTGAGTTTAGAATTAAAATTGTACGTGTGAGTGTGTGTATATATAGTTAATTTTTTGGAGAATTGTAATAGCTTCTCAGGAATAATATGATGAATTTTTAAGGTAGT
Organism: Cabassous unicinctus; assembly: GCA_029593785.1. Taxonomy (NCBI): domain Eukaryota; kingdom Metazoa; phylum Chordata; class Mammalia; order Cingulata; family Chlamyphoridae; genus Cabassous; species Cabassous unicinctus. Next base: position 2,741 of record JAQZBX010105326.1, read on the forward strand.
GTCACAGTCATAACCAAGAGAAACTAGCCATCTTTTTCAGACAGGGCTCTGTAACTAATTATCCGTCAAAAGATGCAAATGCTTTGAAAGCTGGGCAGTGCTTTGAGTTAGTTTGTCTTGTTCTTCTAAGGTAAGAGAAAGTTCCTGGGAGTTTCAAGAAATTGCCACATTGTCAAGATTTTGTACTATGACTCTTATCTTTTCTTGCATGTGTTTTATTTATTTATTTTGCTTTGTTTTTTAGGATGGTTTCATGTCGAAGAAGACAGAAATACAAATGTATATGTGTCTGGTATGTATACCTTTTTAATCAAATGTAGGGTAGAAAATATTTGATTTTGACATTTTTTTCACAAAGCGATTTTTTAGTTTTCAGTCCATTTTTCATCATTGTGTCATTGTTTTTTGTTCAGCTGTGTACATTAGTAAGTGATAGGATTGTTTATTACAGCACTAAGAAAAATGAAGTATATGTGTCACCCTTTTTGCCTGCTTCAGATAACTTAAAGCAGTTTGCCCCTTTTGATTCAGTGATACAACACCTACACAGAGCATAATTTTAATACATATTTGAACACTTGAAAATCTGAAATTTCCTCAGTTCTATAGATATGAGATTTTTACATACATTTAGAAAACTAAAATTGCAGTCACCTAAGCTGTAGATTTCTAATTGGTAGAATGCTAAGTAACCCTTACCTTATTGTAGATGTCATTATTTTAATGTTTTATTTTTATCAATGTAACAGGTTTGCCCCCAGACATTACAGTGGATGAATTTATACAGCTCATGTCCAAATTTGGCATTATTATGAGAGATCCTCAGACAGAAGAATTCAAGGTCAAGCTTTACAAAGATAATCAAGGAAATCTTAAAGGAGATGGGCTTTGCTGTTATTTGAAGGTTAGTTATGTAGTCAAATAAGTTTCTCATATCTCTACTTTTAACTGGTAACTAGATGATAACCAGGACCAAGAACTTTGGAAGGTATGAAGAAAACTGAAATTTCAGATTTTGCCTGTGATGATGACATTGATAAAGTTTACTTGTTTTTTTGAGAAAATGTGTCAGTTCAGATCAAAGTATTATATAAGTTATATGACTGAGGTGCTTCTTTTCTCTTAAAAAATTCTTACTGTAAAACAGATCTGATTAGGAGTACACACATAATCAATTCAGAACACATTTTAAAAATCCAAAAGGAAAATAAAAAACCAGTAACATTTAATGAATTAGACCAGAGTTTGGCAAATTCCAGCCTGCCTCCTGCTTGTATAAATAGTTTTATTGAAACTTAGCCACACTCATTCATTCACAAATTTGTTCATGGCTGCTTTCATACTTCAGCGGCAGAGGTGAGTAGTTGCAACACAGACCAAATATTTACTGACGGATCTTTTACAAAAGAAGTTTACTGACCCCTGAATTAGATAGACCGTAAGAGAGATGATACCTTATGCTTACTGCTTTGACATAGTTTTGGAATTAGGAAAGAAGAGAGAGTGGCACTAACAGAAATTTGCAGAACTTCATATATTCATGGTACCATAAATCGCAATGGGCAATGTCTGGAACACCTGTCACCTTAAGAGCAGCATGTATTATGCATTATTGTGGGGTACAGAAGAAATAGGCATGATGATGACATGTACATATGTTGTAGAGCCTGATAATAATTGCAAAGTAAAATCCAAATTATAAAACAGTAAACAACATGTATGTGTTTTGAGTATACAAAATTCCAGTAGGCTCAGAAGGGGGTAGGATTAAGCTGAGAGCTTTTGGGGAGATAGAGACTTGGATCTTGAACATGATGATTATGGGACATGAATGTGACCATTATAGAAAGATAGTTATGTAAGGTTCAAATGTAAGGAGATTTGAGAGTTTTAAAAGTTCTTCAAGGATTATTAAAAGTCTGTGAACAGATTTATAGGGGGTTTCTTTTTAATTTTTAAGAAAAAGGGAATTTTGAAAAACCTCTTTTGTATAATATAGGACTTACAAAAGTGCAGACAGATAAACAAGGAAACTGAGTTCCAGAACCATATTTGATGTAAGCAGCTGAGTTCAGTTGTCCTGTTGTGTTCTCCCCAGGTCCTCAGAACTTTGACTCTGTGTAGAGCTGACAATTGCCCCCTGTGTATAGGAATCAGAATCCACAAATGTATTTATAAATCATGAAATGATCATCCTCTACTTCCCAGTTTATTATAGACCTAGATTTTGGTTGATGAACAAAAAAAATTAAAGACTGGCAATGCTATTCTCAGTTCTTGAAGTTATCCTGTCTTTTAAATAGGAATATTATAGAATTTTAAAACTGAAACTCATCTCAAGTCCTATAAGTCTACTCACCTCATTTTGAGTATCTAAGAGGCAAAGTCACTTTTCTAATAAAAATGCAATTTATTAAAGAAACCTAGGCTGTGTTCATTGGTTATACATGTTTGGAATGTTAACCAAAAAAAATGCAATTTATTGAACACCTGTGTGCTAATCACTATCCTTTACATGTATTATTTCAAATTGAATCCTCTCGAGCCCTGTGGTGAAGGCCTTAGTCTTCATATTTTATAATCCCATTGGGGCTCAGGGAGTTTGAATAACTTGCCCAAGTTCACACAACCGGTTAGGGACACTTTCTCCAACACAGGCTTCCTGGTACTCATTCTACCAAAACAACCAAAGTAGGTGGTTATGTATGTCTTTGTTGTATATATAATCGTTAGTCTAAAAACATCCTGAAGTTTGATTTCAGTGTGTGACTTATTGACTGTATTTTGTTTTACTTTTATAAAGAGGGAATCTGTGGATCTTGCATTAAAACTTTTGGATGAAGATGAAATTAGAGGCTACAAATTACATGTCGAGGTGGCAAAGTTTCAACTGAAGGGGGAATATGATGCCTCAAAAAAGAAGAAAAAATGTAAAGACTACAAGAAGAAGCTATCTCTCCAACAAAAGTTTGTATTGCTTTTTTTTCCTTTTTGAAAGGTTTCATATAAATATCCCCGAGTGTATTTTTGGTACTTGCTGCCTAATTTTGTACTATCCAATATGCCTTCAAATCATTTTAAAAGAATTTCATTAGATCATCAGGAACCTTCAGTAGTCTGTATGATAGGGTGATTGGCAGTGGTGGTGCTTTTCATTTGCTAGGGTATTTGTTTGTAGTATGGTAGGGGTTTTAATGAGATGAGGCACCATCTCTTTGGGGAATGTTGAAAATCCGATTAAGTAAGATAGACTTGTATACCAAAGCCATTAATTTATTTTTGATGTGGATTGAAATTGGCTACAGCAGGAGTTAAATTTTATATAGGCATTAGAAATTTAAAATGATAGGTTTTTTCATTGTATTCACCATGTAGTTGTATATAGTATATACATAATGTGGTCAAGTTTATGTTATCAATAGGCTTGTTAAATAAACTTTAAAATATGCTAGTTTTTAAAAATTAGCCAAAATGATAAACAGTTTTATCAGAGTAGGTTCTGATGACACTTCTAACACTATGATTAATGATAAAATGATCATAAAAGCATTTAGTTGTGATGTCCCAATGTTTTTACAGTACTTAAAATAGACACACATTTTATAAACAATATCAGTAAAAGTTAAGATATTAACAAAGTGTGAGTAGTGTTACATACTTCAGTGTGGTTTGTTTTTTATAACCATTAAATGCCTGAAAACCAATACAATTTAAAATTCTTTTTTTGGCCTCAAAGTATGTCTTCCTAGATAGTCATAAATACTAAGTAATTAGCAGTCTTTGAGGAGTCTCATTAGAATGTTTGTAATCAGACAGCAGTTGCTCTAGAAAAAATAAAATTCTGGGGCTTGTCCATTTTCACATTCCAATTATTTTTGTTTCAGAAAGTTCTCTGAATGGAAAACAGTGACTGAAATACACATTGTTTTGGAATCAAATAATGTCATTATTAAATACTCAGTAAAGGATTATATTACATCTCATTGTTTTTCTCTTCATTTAATATTTGTAAATTATTAAACAAAATTCACAGTTTCTTGTTATTTATTGCATTTTAGGCAGTTGGATTGGAGACCTGAGAGAAGAGCTGGACCATCAAGAATGCGCCATGAGCGAGTTGTCATCATCAAAAATATGTTTCATCCTATGGATTTTGAGGTAGGAAGCTGTACTTTTATTGATAGAAATGTCGAAATACTTTCTTTTAGGAAACTCAAAGCATGCCTCTCCCCATCTTTCACATTTCATATCCTACATGTCCATGAAATAGTCAAGGCAGGAAAATGGAGCCAAGAAGCGATAGAAGTTTTCTGATTTCCTTTTGTTTAGCCTAGTGCAATGGTCTTTAATTGTTTCCCAGGTGAGACTGTTTAATACCCATCCTCTGGCCCCAAACAACAGCTATGTGGTATGGGAAATCATTTTTTAAAATCATCATTAAAAGGTTTATGGAAGTTGGATGTGGATTTTATGTGCAGTTCAGTAACAGGCTGATTTGGATGGAGAGTACCAGTTTCACACTTGCAAATACCAATATCACACTTGCAAATGAAAACTTCATTTTCATACTAAAGGTTTGATCCTTATAAAAACCTTAGTTTAATGAGATACAGTGCCTGGTATTTAAATCGTTGGAGTTGTTTTCAGGACATAAGTTTTACAAAAGTCTTTAGTGACTATTAGGAGGACTTTATAATATTTAATGTCCATGTAAAAATCATAAGGGCAAATAAAAGTGAATAAAGGAAGGCAAGCTATTAGATTTAAGGAGTATTCATTTCTATCAGTCCTCTGCATTGCATTCTGCCTCTCTTCCTTATCTCTGTCTTTTGGCATACGCCAGTACAATCATTAGTAGGAAATTAATTTTTATTCCCCTCCTGGTTTCTGAAACTGATAGCAAGTTATACATGTGAAAAAATGTTCCTAATGTAAAATTCCAGGTTTAGAAATGATCTAGGTACAACCAAAGCCCATTCTTTTTCTGCACATTTAAATGGTCAAAATGGAAATATTTTAGCCTGCTTAGAGAAAGGCCCCCAAATGGTCTGTTGAGCTCCATTGTTGCAAATAGTGATGTGTTAGGGTTTACTGTGCATCTGTGGAGTCTGGGCATCTTTTGAAGGTTGTCAAGAAGATACATGTGACCTATTAATAAGGATGTTTAATGTCTCTTCTGACTAGAAATCCTGAAGAATCTTGAAACATAGCACAGCTGTTTTAGACTTGCAGCAATAATGAAGTATGTTTTAAAAACACATACACATGCACAGTGGGTTGCTTTTTGAAACACTGTTGTTGCCAGATGTTTTAAAAGGAATGTGTAGTTGTTACGTAGTCCACTAGGTACTGCCCCAGAGTTTCCTGTGATTCATTGCATTTTATCTCCTTGGTAAATACGTGGTTTGTTTATTAGGTGACATATTAATTTCTGTGACTCCATGTTCTTGATTCACTCATTCCATATTCATTCTAACACATTAACATGAATATAAATGCAAACTTTATTCAAAACATCTGGAACCTTTGCAGGTAGAAGTCTGTTATGTAATTACATCTATTCTTATTTCTGCTTCCTGCCTTGTTCATTGAAACACCTTATTTGAATCTAGCTATCACCCTGGGCAAGTTTAGATTTTCCTAGTTTAACAAATATTCTTTCCAAAAAAGCCACATTTATTCTACCTTGCCCCCAACAAGTCCCCACCAATGAATATTTTGGCAGATAGAGGTTTCACACTTGCAAATTCCTGGGTATTTAAGAAAACCCTTACTTGTTTAGTATACATTTATTTTGGGGTTATAGAGCCTTTATATTATCCTATTTTATTTCCTTTTTAGCATTTATATCAGAAATAATTTTATCTCTTCTATAATGTGAACTCTTTGAGAGAAAGAATTTTGTCTACCTTGTTTGCTGCTCTATTCCCAATGCTTAGAATTGTGCCTGGCACGTAGTAGGCCCTCAGTATATATTTATTGAATGAAGAAAAACTGAAAGAATGATGAAATGAAACCTCCATTACTCAAAAGTCAGGGTCTTTTCATTCACCTGGTGGATAAAATATTTCAATTTTAGCATCTTTGCAAATGAAAAGTTTTCACTTTCACATGCATAGGCCACAAAGAATGAGAGGGTGCTCTGTCCCGGCAGTGATGGGCTTCAGAATTCACAATCAAAGAAATCCTTGATGGTTATTTTAGTTTCCTTGGCTGCTCAAGCAAATACTATGCATTGAGTTGGCTTAAACAATGGGAATTTATTGACTCACAGTAAGTTCAAATCACAGCATTATCAAGGTGATGTTTTCTCCTCAAAGACTGTGGCCCTCTGGGGTTGGCTGCTGGTGTCCCATGGTCCTTGGCCCCTCTGTCACATAGCAGTGCACATGGCAGCCTCTCCTAACCTCTCCCTTCTCTTCCTGGTTCCTTTGACTTTTTGTTTCTAGTTTCCAGTGGCTTTCTTTCTGTTTGCATTTCATTTTGCTTATAAAGGACTCCAGTAATAGGATTAAGACCCATTCTGATTGAGTTAGGCCACACCTTAACTGAACTTCCTCAACAATAGGTCCTACTTACAATGGGTTCACACCCACAGGAATGGGTTACGTTTAAGAACATGTTTTTCTGGGGTACATAGTTCCAAGCCACCTTAGTGGTGCTATCCTTGTTTGCCCATCTGCCTGGTCTCACATGGTCCAATGAGAGCCTGTCAGGAGAGACTACAGACAATCTTGGTTTTTGTTCAGTTTCTCTGTGGGCCTGAACCTCAAATTGTATCTGTATAGACCTGCCCTGCCCAATAGGGTAGCCTCTAGCCACATGAGGTTATTTAAATTAAAAGAAAATTATCATTGTAGTTCCTCATTTGCATAAGCCATGTGTGGCTAGTGGCTACCATGTTGGATAATAAAGGTCTATGATATTTCCATTGTTGCAGAAAGTTCTGTTGGATAACACTGGTATACACATTATGTGCCTTGTTCAACAGAAAAACCTTTCATTGGACATTTTTGGGGAGTTATTTGACTGAGCACACCATATGAAACTAAAGAACAGGCATCACAGATATCAGAATTGAGCTTTTTAGTAGAAATCAAATTTAAAAATTGGATTTTGGGGAGTGCAGTATATATTCATTGCAAACAGTTGACCAGTGTCAGAAGCAACATACCTAAAAATACTTTTGATATCAGGGTAACAGTGAAAGTGAAGGCTAATATTTTTAACATAACTTAGGAGGGTCTTTGATTAGTTGAAACCCTATTTTAAAAATACATTGTCTGGCAAATTTAAACTCTGAGATGAGCTGCAAAGGCAGGGGTCTCATTGTGTATTCCAGCACTGTCCAGTAGAAATATAATGTGAACCACATGTGTAATATAAATTTTCTGGTAGCCACAATAACAAATGTAATATGAAACAGGTAAAATTAATCTTAAATTTCATTTCAATTACTGTCTACTACCATATATTTTTGCTTTTTGGAGAGAAATTTGCAGGGGGAGCCTCTTTTCTGTAGTTTTTTGCAGTTCTCCTGTAGTTGGTGAGAAAAATTAATTGTGAGAAACATAGATGAATTTAAATGTTTCCCAGAAAGTAGACGTCAACTTCAATAGAAATTCATAGATAGGATATCCTTGTTTATATTTGTATGTAGTTAAAATTCAGGTTGACAATGTAAGTTTTTATAAGCCATTTTCCTGAATTGGGACTTGGAAAAAGATTTGTTTGTTGATTCCCAGAGGGAATTTAAGTCCTTTTGTTGTGGTAAGGGAGGGGGTGTGTGTGGTGGGGGTGGTTTTCATCTGAACTTCAGACCACTAGAAGCAGCAGTGCTTGAGTGTTCTCAGTATGGTCTTGGTTTCAAGAAAGTAACACTTACGAACGTATTTTATTGTGTGCTTAGTAACACCTCCTTATTTGTGTGGTTCTGTTGTGATGTGGTAGGGGACAAGAAAGATGAACAGGAATACTAATAAGGAAAGTTTATCCTGTGAGTTAAAATAGAATCTTGGAAACATGAAAAACACTCTCAGAACACTTAGTCAATGAAAAGGATATATCTATCCATGACACCATTTCAGTAATTAAGAATCTATCCAAAACACAAAGCAAAGGG
>JAQZBX010105327.1:0-10866 GCA_029593785.1 Cabassous unicinctus
AGAGCACATATTTGGCCCTTCTCTTGCCCTGCCTGTCCTCCCTGGGTGTCCTCTGTCATTTTTAAGGCCTCAGCTACTACCTCTCTGCTGATGACTCACACATTTGGCACCTCAAATGCCACCCGACCCAAACTGAAGGCATCATCTTTCCCAAAATCTGTTCTTCCTCCTGTGTTCTATACCTTAATGAGGGCAGACACCACACACCCAGCCACTTAAGCTTTATACCTCTATATCATTTTATATTTCTCTATTGCCACCAACTTATATACACATTCACATTCTTTTCTCCCCAACACATTCTACAGGATGCATTCAGAATTCAGGTTCTCATCCTTTTTGACCTATTATAGTCTTGAGTCTCACACACCTTAAAAATATCCTGATCTTGCTATTGGAATGATCTTTCTAAAAAAAACGTATGTAATTTTATGATGAAGTGGGTATTTTTATCTCCAATGATAGATGAGTAAATTGAATCAGATTAATTGTCCCATATCCTCAGGTAATGAGAGAAAGTGGATTCAAACGCAAGCCTTGATGATTCCAATGGCCAAGCTCTTAACCACTCTGGATGCCTCTCTCTGACAGTCATCAGGGTCATACTGTTTGCTGCCTGTGGTCCTCTCTATTGCTCCCATTGCCTCTCAATTGACCTCACCAGGACAGGAAAATCAACACAGCTGTTATTGCCTGGTACCTTTGAAGATGTCCCCATTTCTTATACACTCCTAGTATGCTACTCCAGCATTTGCCACACCTTTGTAAACAAAAGGTCTTCCTCAACCCAACAATAAGGCCACCAAACAAGGTTGCGTTTTGCTTAGTTTTCCTGCCAACATCCAACAAGCTTTCCTGAAGCAAGCCCTACCCAGGAGGTTGGATGCCTTCCCATCCAAAACATTGCCCAGGAGGTTAAGGAGCTATTCTTCCCCCTGCTTGCTCCGGAGTCTCAGGCCAATAGCCAGTCCTTGCTTTGTTTTGCGTTCACTTGCTGCTTAAGACAATCTGACTGGTGGGACAAATTTCCATGGTAGACATGCAACACAGGACCTCCTTAGGGAGAACTTCATTGAGGTAGCTCAGTTGGAAACAATATTTATGTTTGACTCAAAGAGCACATTAATTCCCAATCAACCATTAGCAACCAAAGCATTAACTAAAGTATACTGAAAAAAACACTGGCTTTGGAAGATCTGAAAACTTGCATTTAAGTCCCAGATCAGGGATCATGAGCTGTGCAAATCTAGTGAGACAATTAATCTCTCTCAGCCTGTACTATCTAAGTGAATGTATGTGGCTGGTTATTCTCTGGTTTCCCCCTAGAAACACTTGCCCTCCTTCTCTGCCCTTCTCTATGCCCTAAGGATTTGCTACCATCTACTAACTGCATTGTCAAGACTCCTTTGTCATCTGGCTTCTGGTTGACTTTAGCAGTATATCAGAAGGTGGAAAGAGAGAGGAAGGAAGATAATTCTGCCTTCTCTTGTGACTTCTGCACTACATCTATGGCAGCATCTGAGTAGCCCCTCTTCCTTGGCTCTAGCCTTTCATGGGGCTCTAGCAATACTGTTTCCATCCCTTGCCTCTTAGGTTCTAGGGGAAGTAATGGCTTCTTACTGTTGCTAGTTTCTGGTTCCCTCAGCAACCTTTGCTCCTTTAACCTTCCCACACCTCTGTAAGTAGCCCCTTCATTAAAGTCTCTTCATTGAACCCTCAGAGTAAATTCTATTTATTCTGCTTAGTACTTGACTGGGACAGTATGTGAAAGGATTTGAAAGTGGTAAAGCACTATCTATAAAAATAAAGGCATCAAATTAATATTATTTATTATTATTTGGCCATATTTTACCCTCTATACTATATTGTAAAGTTTGTAAAACTTTCCTGGTTATATCTAAATATTGTGTCAGCCAAGAAATAAAAAAAATCAGAAGCCAGTAATCAAAGTTATGGTGAATAAGGTGCTCCTGGATCTGATTTTTGTTCCTTTACCAATTAGGAAAATTGAATAGTTATCAGAATGGAAGGATGTCCAACCCATCCTCAAGGAAAAGGTACAAGTATAGAATAAGTAGATACCGTTTTTGTACAGATGTGTTTGCAGCATTTTCTTAATGAAGAGACTGTGGCAGTTGTTCCCACACACAGAAATTACACTGACTCATTTTATTTCTGCTATAAGGATCTCATTTTGGAAGTAGAAACTTACAATCTTTTGTCATCTTGATTGGGTTGGGGTCTATAATTCCTTTTTTAAAATAATGGTTTTGTTTATAAGAATAATATTTTTCTCAATACATAAAGGAAGCTTATGATTATTGCATATATATTTAAACTTATTTTGTTTGTTTGTTTGTTTGTTTTGTGTGGGCCCTGAAGAGTAAACTTCTGCATGATTCTTAAGGAAAAACAAAAAGAATCCTCATTTTTGCCATTTTCAACCTATATATTTTTAAAGGTCTAATAGTTGTTTAAATTACATTCTAAGCAGGCAGAAAGAACAGATTCCACCACAAAAGTCTTTGGAGCATTTTATGACATATTAAGATAATGGAAATTGTACATTTTCTTCCTCAAAATAATTTACTTTCCAAAATTTGGACATTGGGACATTAAGACTATTCCATGAACTTAGGATTGAAAATAGGGAAAGAAATCATTCATCTACTATGTGCTCTGTGCATTTATTTAGGGGGTTTATGCAGGATCCTTGGTGATGGAGGAGAGACAGCATTTTCTGAGCTTGATCATCCATACTTGCTGCAAAACAAGAGGGGTCTTTTATAATACAGGTCTATGTGGAGATGGTGAAGGCTTGCCTTTTAACTATTTAGGAATGGAATGTTGCTTCACCTGGAAGGGTTGGGGGAGAAAACACAAAATTGTATATACCACAGTATGTATCCTAAATAATTGAAGTAGGAATTCAAACTGATATTTGTACACTGATGTCCATAGAGATATTATTCATGATAACCAAAAAGTGGAAGTGACCCAAATGTCCATCAACACTTGAAAGGATAAACAAAATGTGGTATATACATACAATGGAATATTATTCAGCTATAAAAAGGAATGAAATTCTGAAACATGCTACAACATGGGTGAACCTTGAAAACATCATGTTGAATGAAATGTTAGACACAATGGACAGATACTGTGTAGATCCACTTATATGAAATAACTAGAATATGCAAATTTATAGCCACAGAAAGTAGAGTAGAGGTTGCCAGAGGAATGGAGGAAGGGAAATGAAAAGTTAATGAATAATGAGTGCAGGATTTTGGTTTGGGATGATGGAAAAGTTTTGGTAATGAATGGTGGTGATGGTATCACAACATGGTGAATGGGAGTAATCCCACTGATATGTATGCTTGGGAGTGGTAGAGACAGGAAATTTTATGTCGTATGTATGTTTTTACATTTTAAAAAAGAGAGAGTGAAAAAGAGGTTAAAGAGTCATGCATGATCCTGGATTGGAGCTAATTGATGGAGAAATGCCCAAAAAGCCACTATTGGAACAATCAAAAAACTTGGAATATAGGCTTTATGTTTTATATCAATGTTAAATTTCTTGAGCTTGATATGTACCTAATGAGATTACATAAATGAGTATCCTTATTCTTAAGAAATACACATGGAAGTATTAAGTGTTCTAAGAGCATGATGTAGACAACAAACTCTCAAATGTTTAGGAGATGATAGATAGATAGATAGATAGATAGATAGATAGATAGATAGATAGATAGATATAGACAGGCAGATAGACACTTATACATAGATTGATAGATAGAATGATATAAAAATGTGGCAAAATGTTAAAGTTGGTAAATCTAGGTATCTAGGTAGAGGCTTACTGGAGTTCTCTGTATTTGTTTTATATTATTTTTGAAACTGTCCTGTAAGTTTGAAATTATTAGAAAAACAAAAAGAAAAAAAAAAAGCGAGGAGGTAGAAGAGCAGAGAAAGAAATGGAGAAGTTAGGAGGGGGTAGGCCTTCTTAAATATTTTGGACTTTATTGGAAGACAACAAAAAGTCTTTGAAGCATTTGCAAGGAAGTACATTGTGTTTATTAAAGCTCCTTCCTGGCTCCTGAGTGGAGAATGGACTGGAGATGAACGAGAGTGGAAGTTGTGGAGGCCATTGCAATAATCTAGTGAAAGGTGATAATGGCCTTGACCCACGAACTGAGTGAAAATGGAAAAAGAGAGAAGTGGACAGAGTGGAGTTGTGCTTTGGTAAAAGAATTGACAGAACTGGTTGAAGGATTGTATCTGTGCATAAAGGAAAGAGACAATCAAGGTTGACCTTTAAGCTTTTTGAGTGACTAGGTTGATTTACTGAGATCTGGAGGGTGGGAGGGAGTGGAGGTGACTCTGAAACACAGAGGTTATTTTTAGAAAGGGAAATCTTGAGTTCTGTTATAGTTGTGTTGAGTCTGAGACCTCTGAGGCATTCAAATGGAGATGCTAAGTAGGTAAGTTTTTGTTTGTTTAGATATTGTGGCAATAGAAATTTAACTCCCTAAAGCCACAGCTTCTCAAAAGTGACTTTTCCTAATCTGGGGTTTTAACTTTTCATTTGCATAACTGAATGGCCCACTCAGATGATTTTTCAAGAACAAAACAATAACCTGACTCAAAAATGGATTCAAGTGTCACATTCTCCAGAAAACTGCTTGCAGTTTTGAAATGAGTTTTTCCAACTCCCTTTCCATCCCCACAGAGGTTGCAATGATCTCTAGGCCAAGCTTCAGACAGCTCCTGCTCAGGAGCCAAGTTCTTCTCCCTCTAGTAGTCTCTATAGGAAAGAAGCCTCTCAGAAACTGAGAGCTTAGGAAGGCAAGCTCAGCTGGAGATGCAGAACCACACTTTGATTACATAGTACATATTTGTTTATTTCTCAGTCTTCCCTGACTGTTAAGGACAGGGATTTGATTTTATATCTTTTAAATTAGCATATATTTAGTGCTGGGTATTTGTATACTGCATTAATATATAAATAAATCGCTCGTAATGTTGTATAACCCATAACTCAACAGTGAGGCACAGAAATATAGGAAGCGAAGGAAAGTGAGAAAAGCCAGGGATAAAGCTAACTTTGAGCCACTAGGTTTTTCAGTTAGAGATCCTATCTTGTCTTACCTCATACTGTCAATGGTGCAAAATGTAATGAAGCAGCCAGTTGTTTTATCTACACAAGGGCAAACAACTAGCTTGACTGATTTCTTGAACTGAATTGACTGAATTTAGTAGATTAGTAGTAATTTAGCTGATACCTCCTCTTTGAAGGATGATATATTGTCAGCGTTAGACATAGTTTGAGTGTGTCCATAAATGTTTTTATGAAAGTTCTAGATTTTACTTAGAGGTTTAGAGGTTTTGATGCTTTCTTTTTGTCCTTGATGAGATGTTTGTTTTGTTTTGTTTATTTTGAATCACAGAAGTTTCACTTTCTACATTAAAAAAAGGATTAGTTATTTATAGAAAAAGAAAAATTACTGATTTTCTGTGATTTTAGTTCATTCAATAAAAAATATTTGGGGACCTACGGGTAGTTCTAGGGTCTCTTCAGGGTAGTCAACAAAATGATTCCCTTCTAGAATTTGCACTCTGATGGGAAAAGACAAGCAAAATACAAACAAATCATGTGATAATAAGTCTATTAAGGAAAAAAAATTACATATAAGGATAGGATAAGGAATGTGTGTTTTTTACGTAGGGTTCAGGGCCCACCTCTCTGAGGAGATGACCTTTGACCTGGGACCTGAATGAAATGAGGCCATGAACTACCTGAAGCAGAAAGATGGCTAAGTGCAAAAGCCTTGAGTTAAGGGATTAGCGCTCAGTTATTTTTTAGTGTATTCAAATAAGCTTCGAGTATTTTCCTTTTTATTATTTAAAGTAGACACTTTTATTTCAAATAAGGAGGATACTTGTAGAGTAATTACCATATAGCCTTCCCAAATTCTTCAATTTTCAAAAGTTCATAGTCAGTGACAGAGCTAAATCTCCACAGGTTAAATCCTTGGCTAATTGCTGAATTGTGGGAACATACACAAGTCACTTTATTTATCCCTTTGCTTTTCTGTTCAGTTTTCAGCTCCCCTCCTGCCCCAGAAAAGGGATTCAAAAAAATTACAAACAATGAAATATATAAGAGTGAGGATGGACCAGGGCAAAATAACCTATGAATCATTTTTAAAGACGAAGTTTACTAAACTGGTTGATTCTAAACAATGCTTAAAGGGCTCTGAGTAAGCATATTAATCTCCTTCAAGGACTTGAGAAGATTTGTTTACTTCACACATATGAGAACTGTTTTGGGGCCCATTCCTTTTATTTATTAAAGCCTGTCTCCTAAACAATGCTTAGTTACCTTCATTCTCATAATCCAGGGGATTTGAAAGGGATTAGGCCAAATTTATTTTCTAAATACTTTTTTTTTTATTTTAATTTTTTTTTTTTAAAGATACTTAGATTACATAAATGTTACACAAAAATTGTAGGGATTCCCATGTGCCCCACCTCCCACTCCTCCCACAACCTCCCACGTAAACATCCTTCATTAGAGTGGCACATCACCTGCAATAGGTACACACATCCTGGGGCTTTGCCACTAAGCATGGACCATAGTTCACATTGTAGACCACACTCTCTCCCACACAGTTCTGTATGTTATGTGATGATATAAAATGGCCTATATCTGTCACTGCAATGTCACAGAGAAATAATGGAACAAAGAGGGACTAAAGTTAGTGTCTACAGAGGAACAAACCATAAGCAGAGGCAACAAGCAGTGCCTCAGTAATTTTTTTTTTTTTTTTAAGATTTATTTATTTACTTGATCCATTTTAAATGCCCCCTTCCCCATTTATTATTTTGTGTCCATTCACTGGGCAATTCTCTGTGTCTGTTTCATCTCTTCTCATCCTCCTCCTCCAGTCTTCACCAGGATTCGATCCTGGAGACCTCCGATGCAGGAGAGAGGTGTTCTGATATCTGCGCCACCTCGGCTCCTGATTTTCAGAGCTTTCGGAGCATCTCGTCTTGTCTCTCTCCTTTTACGTCATCATCTTGCTGCATGGCTCCCAGGGCCTGGCGGCTCACCAGCACACAGAGCCTGGCAGCCCATGCGCCTTCTATATATTTTTTTAAATTTTACCGGGAGGTCCCGGGGATCGAACACAGGTCCCTCCTAA
This sequence comes from Cabassous unicinctus, assembly GCA_029593785.1. Lineage (NCBI taxonomy): Eukaryota > Metazoa > Chordata > Mammalia > Cingulata > Chlamyphoridae > Cabassous > Cabassous unicinctus. The sequence continues at coordinate 7,206 of JAQZBX010105327.1, forward strand.
TGGCAGATGGATGCCCAACCATTTGAGCCACATCCGCCCTCCCTCAATAATTTTGAAATCAAAAGAACACTCTGATTTATGATCTAGCTGCTTTCAAATGGTCCACTCCATTTGACATAATTCCAGGTGAGTACAGCAGACATTTAATTTATTCATTCATTCACTTCTTTCATGAATATTTTTGAACATCTTCTATGTGCCAGGTGCTGTGCTAGGTGCTAATGTATGGCAGTAAAAGAGAGAGAGAGAATGTCAGTATTCATGGGACTTACATTCTGCTGTGAAAGTCGGACAATAAACAAGTTAAGTATTATAGAATAAGGAATATTGTTTGAGTCTTCTTTCCTTCGCTCCCTCCCTCCGTCTCTCCCTCCTTTTCTTCTTTTATTCCTTCATTCTTTCAATAATTTTATTTGAAATTTTTGACCACTGGTGAGTTGCTGGTAGTCTACAATTTCTTATCTAGCTCAGCTACAGACTGTGTGATCTTGGGCAACTCACTTACCCTCTTAGGTGTTATCCTCATCTGTAAAAACAAGGATGATATTCCCTGCCAATTACTTAGGAAGAACAAATTAATTAAAAGCAGTGAACTTACCTTAAAAGCAATAGTAATCCCTTCTATTTTCTAACCAGGATTATGTGATTAAAATGTCTTTATATTTCTTACCAATATAAAAATCTTTTTTGTGTGTAAGCATGATTCAATTCAATCTCCTTAATTCTGTCAGCAATCACTGTTCTTTCCTCCACATGCTTGGTCTGCCGGCTGATGCCGAGTGAGATGCTCTCTTTATGCCGCATCTCAGCTGCTTGCATTTTGGGTAGAAAAACACAGCTCCAAAGTGGCTTAATTACCTCAAGGATTAGTGTGGAGAATAGGCTCATTTTTGATACTTGCAAAAATGAAACGAGGGAATATAAAGGCAAAGGCACTAAATTTCAAATCTAGAAGGCTAAGGCTAGTTTGGAAACTTCAAAAAGGGGATTTATATAACATAAAATTTGAAGAATCTGTCTCATGAGTGTTTGAAAAACAGTTGGCAAAATGCTTCAAGAGAAGTTACCTACTGAACAGATTTTCAAAGCTGGCAACTTTTATTTATTTATTTTTATGTGGAAAAATCTCTTCTGGAATTTTTATTCACCATGAATATATATATAAAGACATACATCGATATGTATATGCATGTAAATATACACATTCACATACATTTGTCTGTGTATATGTACATATATGTAAATGTATGTATATATGGTGTCATCTTTACAGTCCCCCCACCCTCTTTTTAAAAAAATGATCTTGAATACTTTGGTTTTGCCAACATATTACTTTACTGAAGTATAATCCCACAACTGGACAGAGATTACTTATAAAACTTCCCAGAAGAGATGAAGTTATCAAAGAAGTAATTCCAGATAATTTCCAAGAACTTTGAAGTTAGTTTTGTGTCCAGGAGAAAGCTTGGAAAGTTAAGGCACATCATTGTATTATTTTGGAAAACCAAGGAGAAAGAGAAGATTCTAAAAACATCCAGAGAGGAAAACAAATAGTCACATGTGACGTTTTGAAATCATAATAGCTTTGGACTTTTTATCAGTACCACCAGAAATTTAAAAACATAGGAATAATCCCTCCAAAATTTTCAGGAAAAATTATTTACAACCAGGAATTCTACACCCACTCAAAACATTAGTCAAGTGAAAGAAGAGAATTTATAAAATATCAGACATGCAAGGATTTATCACAAGCATGTTTCTTAAGCGCAAGTGAATTAATATTCCCTCAACATGGCAGAAAGTCTACAGGTATTGTCGAAAATTAATAATCAAGTGATATAGATGTAAACATCTCTAAACGTCAAACGAAACACCGAAAAGGCTTAAAAGTAGTTGGGAGGATGAAGGGTCAGGATCCCTCTGAGGAAGGATGCTCTTCCTTGCAAGTTTTGTACTATTGATTTTTCTAAACGTGTGTTAATTTGATAAAATACTTTTATTTGAAAATAAAAATGGAAAGTGAATGGAAAAATGGAAAGTGAAATAATGAAAGCTCCACGCATAATAGAGTTAGAGGTGGTGGGAGGGGGAAGTATCTGTTCTACTTTAGTGGGCACATTATATGTATGAAGGTCTTTAATCCTTGTAGTGACTGAAAGAGAGAAAAATCATTTTACCCTTTCAGAAATAAGAAACAGAAACTCAAGGAAGTAAAAGAACTTGCCCAAACTCACACAGGTAGGAACTGGCGGTGTTAGCATTTAACCCGTCTGTCCTATCCCAAAGCTCAATCACGTTCCACTACATAGATTTGAATATTGGCAAAAATGAGAAGAGAGAGAGAGTTTGGGACCTAGTTTGAGGGGAAGACAGTGCGTAGGGCTAATCCATTCCTGTGCGTGTGGGACCCTTTGGATTGAAACACTTCAGCTAAGGATCTTTGACTGGATTGTGGGACCCAGGGTGGGTCTTGGTCCTTTTGCTGGAGTCCTTTAAAAATGAAGGACTAAACACAGCAGGCACACAGAGAAAAAGCCTCAGAGACAGAAGGAGATGTCTCGAAGGACAGAGGCTAGAATCAGCAGTGCACAGAGACATGGAAAGAGGCCCCCAAGAGGCGAGGCCCAGAGAGCAGCTCCAGGCTGAAGAGAAGAGGCCCAGGAGGAGAGGGGAGACAGGAGAGACAGGAGCCCTGCCACGTGCCTGATTGCCTAGAGCTGCAACTTGGGGACACTGCATCTCTTGATGATGCCTTGATTTGGACACTTTCACAGCCTCAGAACTGTAAGATTTTAGCCTAATAAATTCCCATTATAAAAGCTACCACATTTGTGATATATTGCATGGGCAGCCTTCAGCAAACTAAGACACCAGAGTTTGGAAGTGTGGGGGGCAGGGGGCGGCTGGGGGGGGGGTGTTTAGAAAAGGTAGTTGAAACAGTCAATGAAGCAATTAAGAAAGAGAGTAGGGTTGCTAGATTCAGCAAATAAAAATAGAGCTCACCAGTTAAATCTGATTTTCAGATTAATGACAAGCAATCTTTAGTATAAATATGTCCCCAAATATTGCATGGTATTTTATCTGGCAACCCTAGAGAAAGACACTGAAGTATGCATAAAGTAGGTTGTGGAGTAGGAGGGAAGAATAGAATATATGGAACAGAGGGCATTTTTAGGGCATTAGAATTGTTCTGCGTGAACTTGCAATAACAGATACAGGCCATTTTAAATTTTGTCAAAACCTGTAAAAGTGAACAGTGCAAAATGTAAACCATAATGTTAGCCACTGACAATGGTTAGTAGCAATGTTTGTACATCAATTGTAACAAATGTACCATCCCCATGTAAAATGTTATTAATGGGAGAGAGTGGAAAAGGGGGAGGGAGTTGGGTGTATGAGAATCCCCTATATTTTCTGTGGGACTTTTCTATAACCTAAAGCTTCTTTGAAGATAAAATGAAAAAAGCAAGACACTGGGGGAACATATGGAAGAAATTATCACTGTACATACAAGATAACAGATCTTACAGTGACAAAACACACAATGTCTAAATAAAATTTATTTCAATTTTTTATTTTTATTTTTGTATTTTATTTGTTATTTTTAAAATTATTATTATTTTATTTTCTTTTTAATTTTATTTGTTGTTGTTGTTTTTTT